>AWOL01S0029921.1:4926-16741 GCA_000715115.1 Nicotiana otophora
GGTTGATATATTGTGATACTTCAAGAATCGTACTAGGGTGTGTATTGATGCAACATGGCAAGGTAATCGCTTACACTTCTAGGAAGCTCAAAAATCATGAGAAGAACTATCCAACACATGACTTATAGCTCGCGGCAGTGCTTTTTGCATTGAAGATTTCACGTCATTATTTGTATGGGGTCCATGTGGATATATTCACTGACCATAAGAGCCTTCAATATATTTTCAAACAGAAGGAATAGAATCTAAGGCCGAGACGATGGCTTAGTTACTCAAGGACTACGACACCAATATTCTATATCATTCTTTGAAGGCTAATGTCATGGTGGATACTCTTAGCCAAACATCCATGGGTAGTTTAGCTCACTTAGCGACACATCAAAGATCGTTGGCCGAGGAAGTTCATCGGTTTGATAGTTTTGGAGTTCGTCTTGCAGACTCTAGTGAATGAGGAGTAATTGTGCAAAATATGGTCAAATCGTCGCTTGTTGTGGAAGTCAAGGAGAAGCAGACGACAATCCGTTATTGGTACAGTTGAAGGAGGAAATTCATAAATATAAGGCCATGGCTTTTCCTCTTGGCATGGATAATTGTATGCTAAGGTACCAAGCGCAATTATGTGTTCCTGATGTACATGGTCTTTGGGAAAGAATCTTGATCGAGGCTCACACTTCCAGGCACTCCGTGCATCCAGGTTGTACAAAAATGTACCATGATCTTAAGGAAGTCTACTAGTGGAATGATATGAAGAGGAATGAAGCGGACTTTGTGGCAAGATGTCCACATTGTCAAAAAGTAAGGGCCGAACAGCAAAGGTCCGGTGGGTTGGCACAGAACATAGATATTCTGATGTGGAAATGGGAGATGATCAATATTGAATTTGTGGAGGGACTACCTCGCACGCCTCACAAGTTTGACTAGATTTCGGTGATTGTGGACCGACTAACCAAATCAGCATACTTCTTACTTGTTAAGGCTACCAACATTGTGAAGCCGTATGCTCGGTTGTATATGAAGGTAATAGTCGGGTTGCATGGCACTCCAGTTTCTATTATCTCCTATCGAAGGGCACATTTCACAGCTAACTTTTGGAGTAAATTTCAGCAAGGTTTCGGTACTCAAGTGAATCTTAGTACAACTTTCCATCCACAGATCGACGGGCATGCAGAGCGGACCATTCAGACGCTTGAGGGTATGTTGCGTGCATGTGTTCTCGACTTTAAGGGTAGCTGGGATGATCACTTTCCACTCATAGAATTTGCCTACAATGACAGTTATCATGATAGCATTCAGATGGTGCCGTTCGAGGCTCTATATGGCAGGAGATGTAGATCTCCTATTAGGGAAGCAGAGTTGATAGTGCCCGAACTCGTGTATCAAGCTATGGAGAAGGTTAAGATATTTAAGTAATGGTTAAAACCTGCCCAACGCCGTCAGAAGTCCTATCGGGATGTACGTCATAGGGAATTGGTGTTCCAAGAGGATGATTGGGTATTCATGAAGGTTTCCCCTATGAAGGGTGTAATGTGATTTGGTAAGAAAGGAAAATAGAGTCCGAGTTATGTCTGATTCGCGGGTTTAGTAGAGTCTTGCGAATCGGTACGGAGACGTCTGTACGTATCTTCGAGAGGCTGCAGAAGGTTTAGGAAAATTCCACATTCTTGAATTCTTATCCTGCGAATCTGTTGATTCTGGTAACTAAATATTTGTTGTTTAATTCTTTCACAGATGGTGAGGACTCGTACTACCGGACAGGATGGACAGCCACCAGTACCACCATTTAGGTCCATGAGAGGCCAAGGTTGTGGTAGAGGTCGTGGTAGGGGCAGAGGTGCAGCCCGCGTAGCAGCCGGGGCAGTACCTGCAGACCCACCAGTTGCCCCAGATCATGATCAAATACCAATTGTTGATGGAGCAGCTTAGGCACCACATGTGCCTATTGTGATTCCAGGCCTTCAGGAGGCCCTAACTCAGATTCTGACAGCGTGTACCGGCCTTTCTCAGGTGATCTCTATCTCGACGGCTGCAACCACTTCTCAGGCCTGGGGAGGCACCCAAAATCCCACCGCTCGAACACCCGAGTAGGTTGTTCAGGGACTCTAGACACCGGGGGCACCACCAGCCCAGCCGGTTGCAGATGCTCATGATTATGTGGTTCCTACTATGCCTGAGGATGATCAGTGTAGATTGGAGAGGTTTGGGAGATTCCAGCCTCCACCTTTCAGTGGCACAGAGAGAGGATGCCCAGGACTTCTTTGACAGGTGTCAGAGGATACTCCGTACAACTGGTATTCTGTAGACTTGTGGAGTCTAATTCACCACTTTTTAGTTTTCTGGGGCTGCACTCAGATGGTGGGAGACTTACGAGAGGCGTAGGCCTATTGGCACAGCACCCCTTACTTGGCAGCAGTTCTTTGTGGTCTTTTTGGAGAAGTTTGTGCCTCAATCCCGCAGAGAGGAGCTATGCAGGTAATTCGAGCAGCTTCGTCAGGGTGATATGTCTGTGATGCAGTATGAGATGTGATTCTCAAAGTTGGCCCGTCATGCTATCTGGTTGGTTCCCACAGAAGGGGGGAGGATCATGAGGTTTATAGATGGTCTCAATTTTCAGCTGTGGTTGCTCATGACCAAAGAGAGGGTGTCTGGTGCTACTTTTAATGAGGTTGTCGACATTGCTTGGCAGATTGAGATGGTTGGCGGTCAGGAGAGGATTCAGAGGGAGGCCAAGAGGCCTCGAGGATAGGGAGGATTTAGTGGTGCTCCTTATGGGGGTCAATTCCAGCACGGCTGAGGCTGTCCATTCAGGCATGCTCAGCATGTCCGCCTAGTTCACCGTGGTGCATCATCGGACCATGGTTGTCACAGTTCTCATTAGGTCCACTCATCACTCCGCGCCCTTCCAGCCTAGAGTTCGTCCTGTGCTCCATCAGTTCAGGGCTCCTCTATGCCCGGTTCTTCTACCAATTATCTAGTTGCTCGGGATTCCCTTCAGTTCCCGCCACCAGCACTAGGGAGTTGTTTCGAGTGTGGGCAGTTTGGGTATATGTGGAGGCAGTGTCCTCATCGTCATGGAGGTCTAACTCAGTAGAGGAGTCAGCCTTCGACTTCATCACCAGTTACTTCACCACCCACCCAGTCAGCTCGGGGTGGAGGTCAATCAGCTAGGGGTCGCTCTAGAGGGGGAGGCAGATCAGGGGGTGGCCAGGTCCGTTTCTATGTCAGACCAGATGCTATTGCTTTAAATGCTATGATTACAAGTATTGTCTTAGTTTGTCACAGAGATGCCTCTGTATTATTTGACCCTAGTTCCACGTGTTCATATGTTTCCTCGTATTTCGCCCATTTTCTGTATATGCCCTGTGCGTCTTTAGTTTCATATGATCATGTATCTACTCTTGTGGGCGATATTATTGTTATGGACCGCGTATATCGTTTGTTGGGCATCTGGAGACCCAAGTGGATCTTTTGTTGCTCAGTATGTTTGACTTTGATATGATATTGAGTATAGATTGGTTATCTTCATGTCATGTTGTTCTAGATTGTCACGCAATAACCGTGACGTTGGCGATGCCGGGATTTTCGAGGGTTGAGTGGAGCAGTTCAAGAGATTATGTACCTAGTAGGGTGAATTCATATTTGAGGGCTCAACATATGTATGAGAAGGGTTGCCTATCTTATTTGGCATTTCTGAGGGATGTTATAGCAGAGACTCCTACCATTTATCTGTTCCGGTGGTACGTGAGTTTTCGGATGTGTTTCCTGCAGACCTGTCGGGCATGCCGCCTGATAGGGATATTGACCTCGGTATTAATTTGGTGCCGGGCACTCAGCCTATTTCTATTCCACCGTATCGTATGGCACCAGCGGAGTTGAAGGAGTTGAAGGAACAACTTCAGGAAATCCTTGATAAGGGGTTTATTCGGCCTAGTGTGTCACCTTGGGGTGCACCTGTTGTATTTGTAAAGAAGAAGGATGGTTCCATGAGGATGTGAATTCATTACAGGCAGTTGAACAAGGTCGCAGTCAAGAACAAGTATCTTTTGCCTCATATTGATTATTTATTTGACCAGCTTTAGGGAGCGAGGGTGTTCTCCAAGATTGATTTGAGGTCCGAGTATCACCAGATGAAGATTCGAGATTCGTATATTCGTAAGACAACTTTCAGGACCCGATATGGCCATTATGAGTTCTTAGTGATGTCTTTTGGGCTGACCAATGCCCCAACAACGTCTATACATTTGATGAACAGTGTATTCTAGCCCCATTTGAACTCATTCTTTATTGTATTCATTGATGACATCCTGGTATACTCTCATAGCCAGGAGGAGCATGCTCACCATCTAAGGATTCTGTTACAGAGATTGAGGGAGAAGAAACTTTATGCAAAGTTCTCCAAGTGTGAGTTTTGGCTCAGTTCAGTAGGATTCTTGGGGAACGTGGTGTCCAGTGAGGGTATTCAGGTGGATCCGAAGAAGATAGAGGCGGTGTAGAGTTGTCCTAGACCGTCCTCAGCCACATAGATTAGGAGCTTCCTTGGTTTGGCGGGCTATTACCGTTGCTTTGTGGAGGGATTTTCATCTATTGCATCGCCTTTGACCAAATTGACCCAAAAGGGTGCTCCAATCAGGTGATCGGATGAGTGTGACGAGAGCTTTCAGAAGCTCAAGCCTGCTTTGACAACAGCTCCAGTGTTAGTTCTGCCATCAGCTTCAGGTTCTTATACCGTGTATTATGATACCTCGAGGGTAGGTATTGGATTTGTTCTGATGTAGGAGGGTAGGGTGATTGCCTATCCCTCGCGCCAGTTGAAGACCCATGAGAAGAACTATCTTATCCACAATCTTGAGTTAACAACCATTGTTTATGCCTTGAAGATTTGGCATCATTATTTGTATGGGGTTCATTGTGAGATCAATACTGATCACTGGAGTTTGCAGCATCTGTTTAAGTAGAAAGATCTTAATTTGCGTCAGTGGAGATGGTTAGATCTTCTCAAGGACTATGATATCACTATTTTATACCATCCGGGGAAGGCCAATGTGGTGGCCGATGCTTTGAGTCGCTGGACGAAGAGTTTGTGGAGTTTAGAATATCTTCCAGCAGCAGAGAGACCCTTGGCATTGGATGTTTAGGCCTTAGCGGGCCAGCTTGTCAAATTGGATATTTCGGAGCCGAGTCGGGTACTGGCTTGTGTGGTCTCCAGGTCTTCTCTTTATGACAGCGTCAGAGAGCATCAGTGTGATGACCCCCACTTGCATGTTATTCAGGACAGGGTTCAGCGAGGTGATCCCAGAGATGTGACTATTGGTAATGATGGCGTGTTGAGGATGCAGGGCCAGATATATGTGCCTAATGTAGGAGGCCCACAGCTCGCGGTATTCCATCTATCCGGGTGCTGCGAAGATGTACCAGGATTTGAGACAACACTATTGGTGGAGGCGGATGAAGAAAGATATAGTTGGATTTGTGGCTCGGTATCTCAATTGTCAGTAAGTTAAGTATGAACATTAGAGATCGGGTGGCTTGCTTCAGAGGTTAGAGATCCCTGAGTGGAAGTTGGTGCGGATAACCATGGACTTCATAGTTGGGCTCCCACGGACTTCGAGGAAGTTTGATGCTATATGGGTTTTCTTGGATTGGCTGACCAAGTCTGCTCACTTCATTCCAGTTGGTACTACTTACTCTTCAGAGCGGTTGGTAGAGATTTACATTTGATAGACTGTTTACCTGCATGGTGTCCCAGTTTCCATCATTTCAGAGAGGGGCAATCACTTTACATCGTAGTTTTGGAGGGCCATGCAGCAAGAGTTGGGTACTCTGGTTGGGTTGAGCACAGCTTTTCACCCTCAGACGGATGGGAAATCCGAGCGTACTATTCAAATATTGGAGGACATGTTGCGTGCTTGTGTCATTGATTTTGGGGGTTCATGGGACCAGTTCTTGCCGCTCGTGGAGTTTGCATATAACAACAGTTACCAGTCGAGTATTCAGATGGCTCCATATGAGGCTTTATATGGGAGGAGGTGTAGATCTCCAATAGGATGGTTTGAGCTGGGTGAGGCTAGGCTCTTGGGTACAGACTTGGTCCATGATGCATTAGATAAGGTGAAATTGATTCGGGAGCAGCATCGCACGGCGCAGTCTAGGTAGAAGAGCTACGCGAGCAAGAAGGTCCGTGATGTGTCTTTTATGGTTGGGGAGAAGGTTTTGCTAAAGGTATCACCCATGAAGGGTGTTATGAGGTTTGGGAAGAGGGGCAAGTTGAGCCCCCGGTTCATTGGGATTTTGGAGGTGCTTCAGAGGATAGGGGAGGTGGCTTATAAGCTTTCTTTGCCCCCAACTTGTCGAGTGTGCATCCAATGTTTCATGTTTCCATGCTCCGGAGTATGTTGGTGATCCGTCCCATATTTTGGACTTCAGCACGGTTCAGTTGGAGGGTGATATGACTTATTATGTGGAGCCGGTGGCCATTTTGGATTGACAGGTTCGGAAGTTGAGGTCAAAGGATGTAGCTTCAGTGAAGGTGCAGTGGAGAGGTTAGCCTGTGGAGGAGGCCACCTGGGAGACCGAGCGGGAGATGCGGAGAAGATATCCGCACCTATTCGAGACTCTAGGTATGTTTCTAGACTCGTTCGAGGACGAACGGTTATTTAAGAGGGGGAGGATGTAACGACCCGGCCGGTCGTTTCGAGAGTTATAGCCCCGTTTTCCCCATTTCTTCTTCCTTTTGTTCTTTTCAGCTATATTATGATATATTGGGTTAGTTGGTTCGGGTCCGAAGTGGTTTCGGAGTGGATTGAGACACTTAGTCTATTATTTAGAAGCTTAAGTTAGAAAAGTCCACTAGATGTTTACTTATGTGTAGACGATCTCAGAATTTAATTTTGATGGTTCCATTAGCATCGTTAGGTGATTTTGGACTTAGGAGCACATCCGGAATATGATTTGGAGGTCCGTAGTGGAATTAGGCTTGAATTGGCAAAAGTTGGAAATTTGGCGATTTCGGTTGGCAGTGGAAAATTTGATATCGGGGTCAGAATGGATTTNAAAGATCGTTGGCCGAGGAAGTTCATCGGTTTGATAGTTTTGGAGTTCGTCTTGCAGACTCTAGTGAATGAGGAGTAATTGTGCAAAATATGGTCAAATCGTCGCTTGTTGTGGAAGTCAAGGAGAAGCAGACGACAATCCGTTATTGGTACAGTTGAAGGAGGAAATTCATAAATATAAGGCCATGGCTTTTCCTCTTGGCATGGATAATTGTATGCTAAGGTACCAAGCGCAATTATGTGTTCCTGATGTACATGGTCTTTGGGAAAGAATCTTGATCGAGGCTCACACTTCCAGGCACTCCGTGCATCCAGGTTGTACAAAAATGTACCATGATCTTAAGGAAGTCTACTAGTGGAACGATATGAAGAGGAATGAAGCGGACTTTGTGGCAAGATGTCCACATTGTCAAAAAGTAAGGGCCGAACAGCAAAGGTCCGGTGGGTTGGCACAGAACATAGATATTCTGATGTGGAAATGGGAGATGATCAATATTGAATTTGTGGAGGGACTACCTCGCACGCCTCACAAGTTTGACTAGATTTCGGTGATTGTGGACCGACTAACCAAATCAGCATACTTCTTACTTGTTAAGGCTACAAACATTGTGAAGCCGTATGCTCGGTTGTATATGAAGGTAATAGTCGGGTTGCATGGCACTCCAGTTTCTATTATCTCCTATCGAAGGGCACATTTCACAGCTAACTTTTGGAGTAAATTTCAGCAAGGTTTCGGTACTCAAGTGAATCTTAGTACAACTTTCCATCCACAGACCGACGGGCATGCAGAGCGGACCATTCAGACGCTTGAGGGTATGTTGCATGCATGTGTTCTTGACTTTAAGGGTAGCTGGGATGATCACTTTCCACTCATAGAATTTGCCTACAATGACAGTTATCATGATAGCATTCAGATGGTGCCGTTCGAGGCTCTATATGGCAGGAGATGTAGATCTCCTATTAGGGAAGCAGAGTTGATAGTGCCCGAACTCGTGTATCAAGCTATGGAGAAGGTTAAGATATTTAAGGAATGGTTAAAACCTGCCCAACGCCGTCAGAAGTCCTATTGGGATGTACGTCATAGGGAATTGGTGTTTCAAGAGGATGATTGGGTATTCATAAAGGTTTCCCCTATGAAGGGTGTAATGTGATTTGGTAAGAAAGGAAAATAGAGTCCGAGTTATGTCTGATTCACGGGTTTAGTAGAGTCTTGCGAATCGGTACGGAGACGTCTATACTTATCTTCGAGAGGCTGCAGAAGGTTTAGGAAAATTCCACATTCTTGAATTCTTATCCTGCGAATCTGTTGATTCTGGTAACTAAATATTTGTTGTTTAATTCTTTCACAGATGGTGAGGACTCGTACTACCGGACAGGATGGACAGCCACCAGTACCACCATTTAGGGCCATGAGAGGCCAAGGTTGTGGTAGAGGCCGCGGTAGGGGCAGAGGTGCAGCCCGTGTAGCAGCCGGGGCAGTACCTGCAGACCCACCAGTTGCCCCAGATCATGATCAAATTCCAATTGTTGATGGACCCAACTTTCTTTGCCACCCAACTTGTCGAGTGTGCATCCAATGTTTTATGTTTCCATGCTCCGGAAGTATGTTGGTGATCCGTCCCATATTTTGGACTTCAGCACGGTTCAGTTGGAGGGTGATATGACTTATTATGTGGAGCCGATGGCCATTTTGGATTGACAGGTTCGGAAGTTGAGGTCAAAGGATGTAGCTTCAGTGAAGGTGCAGTGGAGAGGTTAGCCTGTGGAGGAGGCCACTTAGGAGACCGAGCAGTAGATGCGGAGAAGATATCCACACCTATTCGAGACTCTAGGTATGTTTCTAGACTCGTTCGAGGACGAACGGTTATTTAAGAGGGGGAGGATGTAACGACCCGGCCGGTCGTTTCGAGAGTTATAGCCCCGTTTTCCCCATTTCTTCTTCCTTTTGTTCTTTTCAGCTATATTATGATATATTGGGTTAGTTGGTTCGGGTCCGAAGTGGTTTCGGAGTGGATTGAGACACTTAGTCTATTATTTAGAAGCTTAAGTTAGAAAAGTCCACTAGATGTTTACTTATGTGTAGACGATCTCAGAATTTAATTTTGATGGTTCCATTAGCATCGTTAGGTGATTTTGGACTTAGGAGCACATCCGGAATATGATTTGGAGGTCCGTAGTGGAATTAGGCTTGAATTGGCAAAAGTTGGAAATTTGGCGATTTCGGTTGGCAGTGGAAAATTTGATATCGGGGTCAGAATGGATTTTCGGAAGTTGGAGTAGGTTCGTGGTGTCATTTTTCACGTGTGTGTAAATTTTGCGGTCATTCGGGCGTGGTTTGGTAGGTTTTGGCATCGTTAGTGGAATACGGAAGTTTAGAATTTCGTAGGCTTTAATCCGAGGGTAATTTGGTATTTTGATGTTGTTTTTGAGTGATTTGAAGGATCGACTAAGTTTGTATTTTGATATATGACTTGTTGGTATGGTTGGTTGAGGTCCCGATGGGCTCGGGGTGATTCCGGGTGGTTAACGGATTGTTTGATGTTGGAAAAATGCAGCTGAAGCTGCTTCTACTAGTATTTCTGCACCTGCGGAGGGGGGCCGCAGGTGCGAGGGTGCAGAAGCGCTTGGAGACGTCGCAGGTGCGAGAAGGTTGTCGCATCTGCGAGCCCGCAGGTGTGAGTCCTGGGGCGCAGATGCGGAAAGGAGGAGTTTTGCAGGCTTCGCAGAAGCAAAGTGAGATGCGCAAGTGCGCTTCCGCAGGCGCGAGATTTGGCCGCAGATGCAGAACCTGGGCTCTTAAGTGAGTTCCGCAGCTGCGATGAAAATTTTGCAAGTGCGGCATCACAAAAGCAGAAAAAGATACCGCAGGTGCGATATTGCTGAGCAGAAAAGCTCCAGCTCGAGGTTTTGTCTTTCATTTTCAATTTTGGACTTGAGAAACTCCGGAGAGAGGCAATGTTTCGAAGGTTTTCAAGGAGCAACGATGGGGTAAGTGATTCTAACCCATAGTGGTATAAATAGTTTGAATCTATGGCTATGTTCATCATTAATTAGCAGGATGTTTGAAGTGAAATAAGGGGTTAGTGCTTGGGATTTTGGAGAGTGAATTTGAGGATTTGAACGACCAAATGATGTCGGATTGCTTTGAATTTCATATGGTTAGACTCGTAAGTGAATGGACTTTCGGGTTTTATGACTTTTGTCGGATTTCGAGACGTGGGCCCGAGGTCCGTGTTTGAACAAATTTTGGGTTTTGAGTCTACTTTAGTAGTTTTCTTGTGGAATTGATTCCTTTAGCATATATTAATGGTATTGTACTGTTTGTGGCTCGATTCGGGATGCTCAGAGGTCTATTCGATAGGCAAGGGCATTGCGGAGTTGATATTTTTCAGATTGAGGTAAGTAACAGTTGTAAATCTAGTCCTGAGGGTATGAAACCCCGGANTGCAGGCTTCGCAGAAGCAGAGGGAGATGCGCAAGTGCGCTTCTGCAGGCGCGAGATTTGGCCGCAGATGCAGAACCTGGGCTCTTAAGTGAGTTCCGCAGCTGCGATGAAAATTTTGCAAGTGCGGCATCACAAAAGCAGAAAAAGATACCGCAGGTGCGATATTGCTGAGCAGAAAAGCTCCAGCTCGAGGTTTTGTCTTTCATTTTCAATTTTGGACTTGAGAAACTCCGGGGAGAGGCAATGTTTCGAAGGTTTTCAAGGAGCAACGATGGGGTAAGTGATTCTAACCCATAGTGGTATAAATATTTTGAATCTATGGCTATGTTCATCATTAATTAGCAGGATGTTTGAAGTGAAATAAGGGGTTAGTGCTTGGGAGTTTGGAGAGTGAATTTGAGGATTTGAACGACCAAATGATGTCGGATTGCTTTGAACGACCAAATATATGCTTTGAATTTGTGGAATTGATTCCTTCAGCATATATTAATGGTATTGTACTGTTTGTGGCTCGATTCGGGATGCTCAGAGGTCTATACGATAGGCAAGGGCATTGCGGAGTAGATATTTTTCAGATTGAGGTAAGTAACAGTTGTAAATCTAGTCCTGAGGGTATGAAACCCCGGATTTTTGTGTCGTGTGACTATTTGAAGGTGACGCACATTCTAGATGACGAGCGTGTGGGCGTGCACCATTGGGGGATTGTGACTTGGTCCGTCCCATAGCAACTGTACAATTGAACAACCTGTTGTAGCTATATGCTCTTTATGTTCTTTAAAAGATTTTCTGTAAATCATGCTAGATACCATGCCTAGGCTTTATGCCAGTATTCTTTGGACTCCCAGAGGTCGTTTCTTGTTGTCCGCTCACTGCTTTAGTTGATATCCCATACTCAGTTATGTTCATGCATTCTTACATCACAGCTCAGTCTCTTTTATCCTATTTGTTGCTTCATGTTAATGTTGTTTGGACTAATTTCTTTGATTTCAGAGAGCCCTAGAGACTGCAGAGGTTTATGACTGAGTGAGGCCGAGGGCCTATTTGCGAGGTATTGTAGCTCAGCACTTGAGTTGTCCATGTGGATTCTGATATGATATTATAGCATGTGAGTTGTCTGTGCAGCACATGAGTTGGCCGTGCAGATTATAGCGCTTGGGCTGTAGGATACCCTCATGAGTCTAAACACCCCCAGTGAGCGCATGTACTTACTGAGCGCGAGTGCCGAGTGCCTAGTGCTGAGCGATTGTGAGGCATGAGTAATTGTGAGGCTTGAGTGATTGTGAGGTTGGAGTTATTGGGAGGACTAAGTGATGTTAGCCCGAGG
>AWOL01S0029923.1:2946-16417 GCA_000715115.1 Nicotiana otophora
AAATGAATCAAGTAGTATGTCACATTTAATTACATCAAATAATGGCAAATAAATACCTCGTGGAAACAAAACAGAATTCTTTTCAACTTTAAGAAAATCACAACAATAATCAAAGGCAACTGCGGCCATAAATCAATATCAACAAGGGCACTCCCGAGGTACCGCCTCGTAGTCCCAAATCATAAATAAATTCACAATATCTCATTTCCTTATCTCACCGCGGGAGCCTTCACAATTTATTTAAAGAAAATATTTTTTCCCCGAAATAGCATCATGCGTTTTAGCCACCCTTATCACACCGCATGACTTCTACTAGTCACTCCTACTAACCACGCATATCAAGCCACCCTTATCTCACCGCATGCGTTTCAACACCCAGACCTTATACCACCACATGCGTATCAATATCACAATAAATCACAAATTGCACCTCAAGTGCCCAACATTTCAATTTTCCACGAAAAAGAATCTCACCAAAATATTCAAGAATAAATAATACAGCAAAATAATATTCCAAATTTTTAATACGTTGCTTCAATATCAAAATTTAAAAATGTCAAATACTTTATATTAATAATATTTAATTTAAAGAAAATCAACCTTCAAATAATGCACAGTATGAAAGAAACCAAGTTTCAATTAAACAGGTAAAACAATTAGCAGGAAAAAGGCAAACAATTTTAAAATATATATCACAGATCAATGATGAAGAATATAACAAGATACAATAATTTAATAAATGCGCAACAATGATCTACACAATTTAAAAATATGATCTTTTACATTTAGCCCATGTACACACTCGTCACCTCGTGTACACGACTTTCAACACATTTCAATAATCACATTAATATCAATTCTAGGGGAAATTTCCCTCACACAAGGTTAGATAAGTCACTTACCTTGACTTGCTCCAATTTAATCAAGTATTATGCTTTTTCCTCGATTTTCCGACTCCGATCGACTCGTATCTAGTCATAATTAATTCGATATAGTCAACAAAAATTATAGTAATCAATTTCATAAGAAAATATTATATTTCAATTAAAATCCGAAATAAGCTCAAAATTTGCCCGTGGGGCCCACATCTCGGAATCCGGCAAAACTTATAAAATCCGATAACCCATTCAATTACGAGTCCACCCATACTAATTTTACAAATATCCGATAAAAACTCAACCTCCAAATCTTAAATTTTCGTTTTTGGAAGATTTTGCGAACATCTTGAGTTTTCTTTCATAAATTCACGGATTCATGATGTAAATGAGTATGGAATCATGAAATATAATCAATATAGGATAAGGAACACTTACCCCAATGTTTTTCCGTGAAAATCGCTCAAGAACCGTGCTCCAAAAATACAAAATGAAATGAGTGAAATGACCATTTTGGTCCTTAAGTTTCTGCCAATCCGTCACTAAAAGTCAATTTTCCGTCACTAAAAGTCCATTTTTCGTCACAAAAGTCCACCAAAAACTACTCTACCAGCCTTCTTTTAAATAATTATAACTTTATGTACAAATATCCAAATGATAAATGGTTTAACTTTCTGAAAACTAGAATCAACCAACTACAGCTTTCATGTTTTGCAACTTTTCTGATTCCTTATGGATTGCGAGATATAAGCTTCCAACTTCAGCCCCATGCATCAGAATTTCTGGCGAAACTGCTCTACCAGCCTTCATTCAATCCATCATAACATTCGGCATAAATGTCCAAATAATAAATGGTTTAACTTTCCGGAAACTAAAAACAAACTACTACAACTTTCATGTTTTGAAACCTTTCCGATTCCTTATGCATTACGAGATATAAGCTTCCAAAGTTGGCTCCACACACCAAAAATATCTGGCGAAATTTCTGCAAATTTCCAGGAACCTTCTTTGTCCAAAATCCATTCCGTTTACCTTTCGAATTCCACCCGAGACCTTCGAGACCTTAACCAATTATTCCAACATGTCCCAAAATATAATACGAACTTAGTCGTGGCTTCAAACCATATCAAACAACTTCAAAACGACTAATCGCACCTCAAATCAAAATCTATGATATTTGAACTTTCAATTTCTACAAACAACACCGGAACCTATCAAATCCAGTCCAATTGACCTCAAATTTTGCACGCAAGTCATAAATGACATAACAGAGCTATGAAAATTTTCAGAATCGGATTTCGACCCCGATATCAAAAAGTCAACCCCTCGGTCAAACTTCCCAAAAATTCAACTTTCGGCATTTCAAGCCTAATTCCACTACGGACTTCCAAATTGGGCATGGTGCAGTATTAATGCAAGATGACAAGGTAATTGTATATGCATCACGGCAGTTGAAAGTTCACGAGAAGAATTATCCTGTTCATGACTTAGAATTGGCAGCCATTGTTCATGCGCTGAAAATTTAGAGGCATTACCTCTACGGTGTCTCGTGTGAGGTATTTACTGATCATCGCAGCCTTCAGTACCTGTTCAAACAAAAGGATCTTAATTTGAGGCAAAGAAGATGGATGGAGTTGTTGAAAGACTATGATATCACTATTTTGTATAACCCCGGAAAGGCCAATGTGGTGGCCGATTCTTTGAGTAGAAAGGCTATAAGTATGGGCAGTCTTGCGTATATTCCGGTTGGGGAGAGGCCATTAGATGCATATGTTCAGACTTTGGCTAATCAGTTCGTGAGTTTAGATATTTTAGAACCCAGTCGGGTTCTAGCTTGTACAGTCGCTCGGTCTTCTTTATATGAGCATATCAGAGAGAGGCAGTATGATGATCCTCACTTACTTGTCCTTAAGGACACGGTGTGGAACGTTGATGCCAAACGGGTTGCTGTGGGGGAAGATGGAATTCTGTGAATGCAGGGTCGTATTTGTGTGCCTAATGTGGATGGGCTTCGTGAATTAATTCTTGAAGAGGCCCACAGTTCCAGGTATTCTATTCATCCAGGTACCGCCAAAATGTATCAAGATTTGCGGTAACATTATTGGTGGAGGAGAATGAAAAAGGATATAGTTGAACATGTATCTCGGTGTCTGAATTGTTAGCAAGTTAAGTACGAGCATCAGAGACCTGGTGGTTTGTTTCAGAAGTTAGAAATTCCTGAGTGGAAGTGGGAGCGTATCACAATGGATTTTGTTGTTGGGCTCCCACGGACTCAGAGAAAATTTGACGCAGTTTGGGTCATTGTGGACAGGTTGACCAAGTCAGCCCATTTCGTTCCAGTGGCAATTACCTATTCTTCAGAGAGGTTAGCTAAAATTTACATTCGTGAGATCGTCCGTCTTCACGGTGTGTCCGTGTCTATTATTTCAGATCAAGGTACGCAGTTTACCTCATATTTCTGGAGGGCTGTAGCGCGTGAGTTAGGCACGCATTTGGAGTTGAGCACATCATTTCATCTACAGACAGACGGACAGTCTGAGCGTACTATTCAGATACTGGAAGATATTCTTCGCGCTTGTGTTATAGACTTTGGAGCTTCTTGGGATCATTTCTTGCCACTTGCGGAGTTTGCTTATAATAATAGCTACCAGTCGAGCATTCAGATGGCTCCATATGAGGCATTATACGGAAGGCAATGCCAATCGCCAGTTGGTTGGTTTGAACCGGGAGAAGCTCGATTGCTGGGTACCGATTTGGTACAGGATGCCTTGGATAAGGTCAAGATTATTCAGGATCGACTTCGCACAGCTCAGTCTAGGCAAAAGAGTTATGCCGACCGTAAAGTTCGTGATATTGCATTCATGGTTGGAGAACGAATATTGCTCCGGGTTTCACCTATGAAAGGTGTAATGAGGTTCGGAAAGAAGGGCAAGTTGAGCCCTTAGTATATTGGACCCTTTGAAATTCTTGAAAGACTGGATGAAGTAGCCTACAGGCTTGCATTACCACCTAGTTTATCAGCGGTTCATCCGGTGTTCCATGTGTCTATGCTCCGAAAATAGCATGGTCATCCGTCCCATGTGTTAGATTTGAGCTCAGTCCAATTGGACAAAGATTTGACTTACGAGGAGGAGCCGATGGCTATTCTAGCCTGGCAAGTCCGACAGTTGAGGTCTAGAGTTATCCTTCAATTCGGGTGCAATGGAGAGGTCAGTCGGTAAAGGCATCTACCTGGGAGTCCGAGTCGGACATGCGGAGAAAATATCCACCCTTTTTCTTCAGCTCAGGTACTTTTGTTTTAACTCCGTTCGAGGACGAACGTTTGTTTTAGAGGTGGAGAATGTGATAACCCAAAATATCATCATTAAATTTAATAAGTAATTATGTGTTCTAAGACCTCAAAAGCACCATTTATCTTCCTCGACTTACGTGCACAGTCAGTAAAATTTTCTGAAAAGTTTTCATGTGAAAAATGAATTAAAATGTGAAATAGAGCTTTAAAATTCAAGTGAATTGACTTTGGTTAGCCTTTTTAGAAAATAGACCCAGATCAGTATTTTGACAGTTCCGGTATCTCTGTATCGTGATTTGGGACTTGGGCGTATGCCCGAAATATAATTTGGAGGTCCCTAGCTCAAGTTATGACCATTTAACGAAACTAGAAATTTAAAGGCTAAATATTCCAAGTTTGACCACGGGGTTGACTTTTGATATCGGAGCCGAAATCAGATTCTGCAAATTTGAACAGCTCTGTTATGTCATTTATGACTTGTGTGCCAAATTTGAAGTCATTCCGGAATCATTTAATATGTTTTGGTACGAGATTTGCAAATTGAAAGTTTAAAACTCAAAGTTGGAATCGGGGTGTGAATTGTAATTTCAGTGTTGTTTGACGTGATTTTAGACCCCGAATGAGTCTTTATTATATTACGGGACTTGTTGGTATATTCGAACAGGGTTCCGAATACCCCGAGAGTGAAACGGATCGAAATCGGAACAAGAATTGGACTTAAGCAAAATCTGAAATTTTGAGTTCTGGTGTAATCGCACCTGCGGAATTTTGACCGCAGGTGTGAGCTCGCAGAAGCAAGACTTTCATCGCAGATGCGGTCTTCGCAGGTGCGACCCTTTTGCGCAGAAGCGGACGTCGCAGGTGCGACATTTTGTCCGCAGATGCGGAACCTCGCCTGGCAGCCCCTTTTCGCAGATGCGAGATTTCTCTCGCAGATGCGAGCTCGCATGTGCGAGCCCAGGCACCGCACATGTGAAAATACTGGGCAGAATACATAAAATCGGGTCTTAGCCATTTTTACTCATTTTTGAGTTTTGAGTCTCGAATTTTGGCGATTTCAAGGGGGATTTTTACGATTTTGAACTGGGTAAGTGTTTTTTATCATATAGTGATTGTATTTCACAAATCCATGTCTATATTCATCATTTATTTCGAATTTAGATGGAAGAAATTGGAATTTTTGTAAAACTTTCCAAAAATGAACAATTAAGATTTGAAGGCCCATTTGATATCGGAATTGGAAAAATTTGGTATGGTTGAACTCGTATCAGAACGGGTATTCGGATTTCGCAAATTGTTTCGGGATTTGAGACGTGGGTCCCACTGCCGAATATTTTATTGAATTTCAGATTTTTATCCGGAAAAATTATAAATTCATGTGGAATTAATTTATATGATTAATATTGAATATATTGAATTGTTTGTGAATAGATTTGAAGCTTTTAGAGGCAAAATTTAAAAGAAAAAGTTGTGGTTGAATAATTGATTGGAATTTACAAAGCGAGGTAAGTGTCGGGGTTAACCTTGACTTGAGGGAATAGATCCATTAAATTATTTGTTATGTGAATTTCATGTAAACAACGTATAGGCGAGGTGATGAGTGTCTATACGTTGTCGTATTAATTGTTTGCCTACTAACTTGAAAATTCATAAATTGTTTTTAATCATAAATTAATTATTATAATAATTATTTCTCTTTTATTCTTTGCAAATATAAATTCTTTAATTCCTGCATTAATTGTTACATGCTATTTGAATTATGTGCCTTAATTATTATTTGGCATTTAGCATAATAAATATTAAACTGCCTATTTGCTCCCTGATTTCCATAATAATTTGCTATTTGTCATTGTTTGCTTCATAATTAAACCATAATTATTGTATGCTTTTTGTCTCGTAATTTTATATTAATTGTTACCTTTATTGGGAAAATTTCTTCTATAAGAATTGGTAAATGCAAATGTTGGAGGAACGGGCTGCACGCCACAACATGATTGATTATAATGAATATATTGGAGGATCGGGTTACATGCCGCAACAGACTTATTAAAAGTCAATATGGGAGGATCGGGTTGCATGCCGCAACAGACTTATTAAAAGTCAATATTGGAGGATCGGGTTGCACGCCGCAACAGACTTATCAAAAGTCAATATTGGAGGATCAGGTTTCACGCCGCAACAGACTTATTAAAAGTCAATATTGGAGGATCGGGTTGCATGCCGCAACAGACTTATTAAAAGTCAATATTGGAGGATCGGGTTGCACGCCGCAACAAACTTATTAAAAGTCAATACTGGAGGATCGGGTTTCACGCCGTAACAGAACTGAATGTGAATATATTGTGAGAGCAGGTTGCACGCAGCAACAGAATTGGTTGAAATAATTATGGATTATGACTACTGGGTTGGTTTCAATTATTATAAATGAGTTACCTGTTTTAGTTATAATATTTGTTGTTATTATTAATATTGCATACAGGTTAATGTAAGTGAACCGCCTTAGCCTCGTCACTACTTCGTTGAGGTTAGGCTTAGCACTTACCAGTACATGGGGTCGGTTGTACTGATACTACACTCTGCACTTCTTGTGCAGATTTTGGAGTTGGTCCCAGCGGCGTACCATAGACTTGCTCGGATTTCAGCTATCAGAGGAGACTTGAGGTATAACTGCATGGCGTTCACAGTTCTGAAGTCCCCGTCTATTTTACTTTAGCTGTGTGTTTATTTCCAGACAGCTTTATTTTATTTAGAATTTTAAATATATTTATTCTAGAAGCTCGTGCACTTGTAACACCAATTCTGGGATGATATTTAGACACCGTAGTTTGATGGATTATTTCCCTATATTTCAAACTTTGCTTCCGCATTTGTTTCCTTGTTATTAATAAATTTAAAAATTATTTTAAAAACGGTTAATATTATTCTAACGTTGGCTTGCCTAGCAAGTGAAATATAGGCGCCATCACGGTCCGAAGGTGGAAAATTCGGGTCGTGACAGCTCAAGTAGGTCAGTGTTATAGGACTTGTTGGTATATTCCGACTGGGTCCCGAGGGGTTCGGGTGAGTTTCGGACGTGGTTCAGATCATTTTTGGTCATGTTGGTAGTTCTGGTGCTGGTTCTTCGCCCCTGCGCAAATTTGGCCGCAGGTGCGAACGCGCTTATGCGATGGGAATTTCACTTCTGCGAATTAGGGATGTGTTGGCGAGTTCCTCTTTTGCGGAGGATATGTCGCTTTTGCGATAGTCGCATGTGCGAAGATAAAGGCACAGCTGCGGACGGGAGCTGGGTGTCAAGTCTTTGCAGGTGCGCTTCTTGGCTCGCAGAAGCGACACCGCAGGTGCGAGTGAATGGCTCGCAAAAGCGCAAGCGCAGATGCACAATTTTGTCTGCTAATGCGAAAATTGCTGAGCAAAATGTTTAAGTGTCGATGGTTTGGTATTTATATCATTTTTGGAGTTGTAGACTTCGGATTTGAGCGATATGTGAGGGGTTCTTCACGCGTTGGATTGGGGTAAGTGTTCTTCACCTAGAATTGACTATATTTCATGATTTCATAATTAGTTTGATCATTAGATTAGTGATTTGAATGGGATAAAATGAGAATTTTTGTGAAAACTTTCAAAAATGTAAAATGATGATTTGAAGGATGATTTGTTGTCGGAATTTGATAATTTTGGTATTATTGGACTCGCATCGGAATGGGTGTTCGAATTTTATAAAATTTCATCAGGTTCCGAGGTGCGTGCATGGGGTTGACTTTTTAGTTTAATTAAAGATCGAAACTTTATTATCTGGAATTATTTCCTATGAGTTTTATTTATGATATGAAGTTATTTTGGCTAGATTTGAGCCGTTCGGAGGTTGTTTCACACGAAAAAGTCATTTTAGAGTATTGGTCTAGATTCCTTGAGGTAAGTATCTTGCCTAACTTTGTGTGAGGGAACTACCCCTTAGGATTTGAGTCACTTGTGCTAATTGTATCATGTGAAGGCTGTGTACGTGAAGTGACGAGTATGTAGTCAAGCTTATTTGTGGAAATTTGACCGTTTAGGGCTCTTAGGTTCTTATGTTCATTAAAAATAAAGTTGTTTTATCATGTTAAATCCTCCATTTACTAAATTCACCCTTACGAGCCTTATTTGGAGTTGATTGATTCATGTTCTACTCTAGTTCCTAATAAATTCTTATATGCCTTAAATTGAAGTTGTCGCCACTTTTATTGCCATGCTGTCTTTTTTGTAATTGCTTAACCTTGATTGAAGTGATGATTATTTTTTCCGTAATTTCTTAACCTTAATTGAAGTGATGATTGTCTTTTCCGTAATTGCTTAACTTTTAATTGAAGTGATGGTTGTCTTTTCCGTGATTGCTTAATCTTAATTAAAGTTTTGTTATCCCTTTCATTGTTGACTTATCCTTATTTGGAATCTGTGATTCATGCTATCTCTCTTATCATCAAGTTGTACTTATGAGGAACCATTGTTAAACATTATCTCTGCCTTTGTTGAGCTATTCTTGTTGAAATCACTATTACCTGTGGAGTCTTTCATTGTAAGCTCGTTCTTCCATCTCTTTGTGTTTTGTAGTTCTTGTGTTCATTTACTTGTCGTACTCTCATGTATTGTTGTTATTATTATTGTACTCAGTGTTGTTGAGCCGAGAGCTATTCGTGGTTGTGCTATTGAGATTGTTCTGAGGAAATGTTGTGGCATATAAGCACATGTGGTGAAAGTCATTATATTGTGTTGTTATGTTTTGGCACACGTGGTATTATTGAGAGGATTGTCAAGGTGTTTGTAATTGAGTTATCCATGCAATTGTTATTAGTGATATTTGCACATGTGGTGTGACAAAGCGGGCTATATGTATATGTGGGTTTGCACATATGGCGAGACAGGGTGAAAATATTATTATGCGCGTGCGGCGAGACAAGGTGGACATTTACTTTATTGTTACGCACGTGGCGAGGCAAGGTGAGTTATGTCGGGGAATGACGGTGACGACTTGTGATGGCCTGGGGGCATTGTTATTAATGATATTTGCTTAGTGGTGTGCCTACTTTATGTGAGTTATACATTGTACATTTTGTGGTGATTGTTTCCTATGTGCCATTTACATGTACTCTCATTTACTTGCCTTCTGTGTGAGAGTTGTTCTATTGGCACGTGAGTTGTCTGTGCGGTCATAAGTCATCGTTATTGTTAGTACGTGAGTCGTCCGTGCAGTTATGAATTATAATGTGGGTACGAGATGCCAAGTGATTAGGGTTCACGAATTGGGACCCGTGAATTGTGACTATGAGGTGAAGTACCTTAGGGGCAAAAACAAAACCTTGAACATTTTTTATGTGAAAGCGGTTGCTCTTATTGAGTTGTTACTTGTTTCCTTTATTTGGTTTCATCGGACTTAAACTGTGTTCAGTTTACGCTACGGTATTTTACTTGTTGTTCCTTGTTGCTAATCATTGTTCCAGTGTTTTATTGCGAGTATTATTTTGTTGTCTTGACCATGCTTAGCTTTATATTGATATTGTTTTCCTGTTAGTTTCACATTTATACTTTTACAGGTTATTTAGTCTAGTAGGTGTCTTGACTGTCCGCCGTCACTACTTCACCGAGGTTAGCCTTGATACTTACTGGGTACCGCTACGGTATACTCATGCTACGCTTTCTGCACATTTTCTGTGCAGATCCATGTGCTTCGGAGTTGTTTGTTCCCTAGTTAGCCGTTCGGGCTTTGCCGTGGAGACTCAAAGTATACCTGTGTCACGACCCGAAATTTTCACCTTCGGACCGTGATGGCGCCTAACATTTCACTTGCTAGGCAAGCCAACGTTAGAATAATATTATCCATTTTTAAAATTATTGTAAATTTATTAATAACAAGGAAACAAATGCGGAAGCAAAGTTTGAAATATAGTGAAATAATCCATCAAACAACGGTGTCTAAATACCATCCCAGAATTGGTGTCATAAGTGCACGAGCTTCAAGAATAAATACAAATTAAGGTCTGAATAAAGTAAAGCTGTCTGGAAATAAACACACAATCAAATTAAAATAGACGGGGACTTCAGAACTGCGGGTGCCATGCAGTTATACCTCAAGTCTCTTCTGGTCGCTGAAATCCGAGCAAAACTATGGTACGCCTCTAGGACCAACTCCAAAATCTGCACAAGAAGTGTAGAGTGTAGTATCAGTACAACCGACCCAATGTACTAGTAAGTGCTGAGCCTAACCTCCACGAAGTAGTGACGAGGCTAAGGCAGTTCACTTACATTAACCTGTACGCAATATTAGTAACAACAACAATAATAAGAATAAATCAGGTAATTCATTTATAATAACTGAAGGCAACTCAACAGTCATAACCAATTATCATTTCCATTATTTCTGTTGCAGTGTGCAACCCGCTCTCACAATATATCCACATTCAGTTCTGTTGCGGCGTGCAACTCGCTCCTCTAACATATTCATTTTAATTTAGTCTGTTGCGGCGTGCGACCCCATCCTCCAATATTAACTTTTTAATAAGTCTGTTGCGGCGTGCGACCCGATCCTCCAATATTAACTTTTAATAAGTCTGTTGCGGCGTGCAACCCGATTCTCCAATATTGACTTTTAATATGTATGTTGCGGCGTGCAACCCGATCCTCCAATATTGACTTTTAATAACTCTATTGCAGCGTGCAACCCGATCCTCCAATATGGACTTTTAATAAGTGTGTTGCGGCGTGCAACCTGATCCTCTAATATTGATTTTTAATAAGTCTGTTGCGGCGTGCAACCCGATCCTCCAATATATTCATTATAATCAATCCTGTTGTGGCGTGCAACCCACTCCTCCAACATATTCATTTACCAATCAATTCTTATAGAAGAAATTCCCCAATAAATGAAACAATTAATATAAAATCATAAGACAACAAGCATAGAATAATTATGATTTAATTATGAAGCAAACAATGACAAATAGCAATTTATTATGGAGATCATGGAGCAAATATGTAGTTTAATATTTAATATGCTAAATGTCAAATAACAATTAAGGCACATAATTCAAATAATATGTAACAATTAATGCAAGAATTCAAGAATTAATATTTGACAAAGAATAAGAGAGAAACAATTATTATAATATTTAATTTATGATTAAAAATAATTTATGATTTTTCAAGTACGCATGCAAACAATTAATTTGACGACGTATAGACACTCGTCACCTCGCCTATTTCCTCAAGTCAAGGTTAACCCCGACACTTACCTCGCTTTGCAAATTCCAATCAATTATTCAACCACAACTTTTCCTTTTAAATTTGCCTCTGAAAGCTTCAAATATATTCACAAACAATTCAATATATTCAATACTAATCATAGGAATTAATTCCATATGAATTTATAATTTTTTTGGATAAAAATCCAAAATTCATTAAAATATTCGGCAGTGGGACCCACATCTCACATCCCGGAAAAACTCGCGAAATCCGAACTCTCCTTCCGATACGAGTTCAACCATACCAAATTTGTCCAATTCCGATATCAAATGGACTTTCAAATCTTAATTTTTCGTTTTTGAAAAGTTTTACAAAAATTCCAATTTCTTCCATCTAAATTCGAAATAAATGATGAATATAGACATTGATTTGTGAAATACAATCACTATATGATAAAGAACACTCACCCAGTTCAAAGTTGTGAAAATCGCCCTTAAAATCGCCCAAATCCGAGACTCAAAAATCAAAAATGAGTAAAAATGGCTAAGACCCGATTTTATCTATTCTGCCCAGCATTTTTGCATCTGCGGTGCCTGGGCTCGCACATGCTAGCTCGCATCTGCGAGAAAAATCTCGCATTTGCAAAAAGGGGCTGCCAGGCGAGGTTCCGCATCTGCGGACAAAATGTCGCACCTACAACGTCCGCTTCTGCGCAAAAGGGCCGCACCTGCGAAGGTCGCATCTGCGATGGAAGTCGCGCTTCTGTGACCTCGCACCTGCGTTCAAAATTCCGGAGGTGCGATTATACCAGAACCCAAATTTCAGATTTTTTCCTTAAGTCCAATTCTTGTTCCGATATCGATCCGTTTCACTTTTGGGGTATTCGGGACCCCGTTCGAATATACCAACAAGTCCCGTAATATAATACGGACTGACTCGGGGTCTAAAATCGCGTCAAACAACACTGAAATTACAATTCACACCCCGATTCAAACTTTGAGTTTTAAACTTTCAATTTGCAAATCTCGTGCCAAAACATATTAAATGAATCCGGAATGACTTCAAATTTGGCACACAAGTCATAAATGACATAACGGAGCTGTTCAAATTTCCAGAATCGGATTTCGGCTTCGATATCAAAAAGTCAACCCCGTGGTCAAACTTGGAATATTTAGCCTTTAAATTGCTAGTTCCGTTAAATGGTCATACCTTGAGCTAGGGACCTCCAAATTAAATTTCGAGCATACGCCCAAGTCCCAAATCACGATACAGAGCTACCGGAACTGTCAAAACACTGATTCCCGGTCCGTTTGCTAAAACTGTTGACCAAAGTCAACTCACTTAAAGTTTAAAGCTCTATTTCACATTTTAATTCATTTTTCACATGAAAACTTTCCAGAAAATTTTAGGACTACGCAAGCAAGTCGAGGAAGGATAAATAGAATTTTTTGAGGTCTTAGAACTGAGAATTACTTATTAAATTTAAATATGACATTTTGGGTCATCACATTCTCCACCTCTAAAACAAACGTTCGTCTTCGAACAGAGTTAGAGAAAAAGTACCTGAGCTGGAGAAAAGGTGTGGATATTTACTCCGCATGTCCAACTCGGACTCCCAGGTAGATGCCTCTAACGGCTGACCGCTTCATTGCACCCAAACTGAAGGATAACTCTTTGACCTCAACTGTCGGACCTGCTGGGCTAGAATAGCCACCGGCTCCTCCTCGTAAGTCAAATCTTTGTCAAATTGGACTGGGTTGAAATCTAACACATGGGACGGATCACCATGATATTTCCGGAGCATAGACACATGGGACACCGGATGAACTGCTGATAAACTAGGTGGTAATGAAAGCATGTAGGCTACTTCACCCACCCTTTCAAGAATTTCAAAGGGTCCGATATACCTAGGGATCAACTTGCCCTTCTTTTTACGAACCTCATTACACCTTTCATAGGTGAAACTCGGAGCAATATTCATTCTCCAACCATAAATGCAATATCATGAACTTTACGGTCGGCATAACGCTTTTGCCTAGACTGAGCTGTGCGAAGTCGATCCTGAATAATCTTGACCTTATCCAAGGCATCC
>AWOL01S0029945.1:0-10315 GCA_000715115.1 Nicotiana otophora
GTTGGGCTCCCACAGACCTTGAGAAGGTTTGATGCTATTTGTGTGATTGTAGATCGGCTAACCAAATCTGTGCATTTTATTCTAGTTGGTACTAATTATACTTCGGAGCGGTTGTGTCACGCCCCGAACCTAGGAGCGAGACCAGCACTCGGTGCCTCACCTAGCCTAGCGTACCAAATTGCGACTAAGGGACTCTGAACATATAATGTCATACTTTGGCCATGGGGCCACCTTGCAAGACAATTTGCGAAGCAAAATATAAAACTGAATGGAAACTAGCGCTAACTAAACATCAATATAAAGCTAGGCCGACAAGGCCGTCATAGCTACTACAGCTGACAAACCACCAAATTATACATACCATGCCTACAAACCCAACATACTGCATTAACCAACAGGATATGTCTAGACTCTTGTGATCCGGTGCTTGCAATACTTCTATCCGTCTTGACCTCTCCAAAATAATGTCTAACCCCCTCAAAAATGAGTTTAGGAAGTATTTATAGGTTAGAGTCGAGGTGTTCAAGTCCAAAACCAACAAGAAAATAAAAATTGCTTGGACAGAAGCCGTCGTTGCCCACACAGAAACTTCGCCTCCCAGGCTCCGCCTCGCACCGTGTAAGACGCTGACCTTGGCGCCTTTGACCTCGCAAGACACCGTGTTGCGCCAAAATTTGGTCGCCAACCGCCCTATGAGGGGAGGTGTTTTCGTGGACTTTCGTCGTTATTCCACTCGTGCTTTACTTCGTTATTTTTTATACCTCTTTGTCCAACTTTCTTTCTACATCATTCGCAACTTGTGGATATATCAGATCATTCCTTGATTCCAATTAAGACCCGGAAAATACAGTCTATGAGAGTTTGTTTCTACAACAAACTATTAAGAGCTTCATTAAAGCAATCATCTTATAGATGTCTCGTAGCACCATAAATAAAGAACAACTCCGAATACAAGGAAAGATGTCACATTCTTTATTCATAACGAAGACAAGGACCATGTCACATTCTTTTTTACGACAAAGACAACGACCTTGCCACATTGACTTGGATTACACAAGCATGCACATCAAAACCAAATCCAAAATTTCAAAACCTATTTAACTTTTTCTCCTTTCTTGCTTTCTCAAGACAATATTCCACAAAATCAAATTAAGTTGAATGACTCAACGTAGATATGCAAACCAATTCTCGGGAAACAATACATTATTAAATTCAGAGATTCACTCTCTTTCTATTCCAACCAAAGAAATGCTCTCCGGTTGGATGATAGAGAGTTTTTACAGCATTTAGACAGACAATACTACCCTTCCCATTTCTGACTCCCATAACTTTTCCCAGTTCCCACTGTTGTCCTCAAAAAAAATCCCAAGAAAGAGCATACTCTTCTTGCTTAACACCTGTTCAACTTTAGAAGCAATCAATTTCAACAACCAAAGAGACAATAAAAGATGAATTAATCAAAGACGGAGGTTACTTTAATTAGAGGTACCTAATTTTCGCGTTAGAAAATTTTGTTAAGGAAACAAGTTTCATATTTATCCACTTACTATCTAGTACCTTCATCAACCAATTGATGCATTCAGTATTCATAGACTCGAATGAATTTAGTTAACGTGAGACGCCAATTTATATGACGTGTGGACTAGTTGATAATAGGACATTGCTCTTTGATAAGGCTAATAGAAATATTACCTTAGAAGGAAAAGAGATAAACATGGGAAAGAAGCCATCAGTGTCAAATCCATAGCATTCACACTTCAGATTACGGTGCACTAGCACCCATCCTGTATGGAGACTTGAGCTAAATTCAAGTGTTGAGTTTTAGTGCTACTCAACTTGAAACCTTTAGACTCCAAGGCATGTCTCCAAAGCTACAACCTATCGTTAACTTTGCCTCATATCTCGTCAATGAGTACTATGTCATTTGCAAATAACATGTCCCATGGCACCTCCCTTAAATGTGCTGCGTCAATACATACATCGCCAAGGCAAATAAGAACGGGCTAAGAGCTTATATGTGGTGCAACCCCATCATGATTGGGAAGTGACTCGAGTCTCCTCCCACAGTCCTGACCCGGATCCTCACTTCATCATACATGTCCTTAGCCGCCCTAATATACACTAGTGGAACACCTATAGGCTCCAAACACCTACATAGAACCTCCCTTGGGACTTTGTCATAAGCTTTTTCCAGGTCAATAAACACCTTATGTAAGTCCTTCTTCCTCTTCCTATACCGTTCCACCAGTCTTCTTATAAGATGAATGGCTTATGCGGTCTATCGCCCCAGCATGAATCCAAACTGGTTCTCGAACACTTGAATTCACATTTAATAGTTGCATATAGAGAAGATATACGTGATTAAACAAGTCAAGTCACACAGATTCACATTTAGAGAAGATATGTACCGTGTCTCATATTATGAAGTAAGGTAGCATATAGGGGAACATATGCATAAAGATATGGATACATTCCGAAGCTAGAATAAAGAGAAGATATGAAGAAAATCATATATACATCCAAGGAGTTTGAAAATAGAGAAGAGATGCAAAGTTCAACCAATGATCAACTTTACCAAAATTCACATCAACAAGAAACTGTTAGTTTCTCACAACCTGCGTGTACACTATCAAGAGAGAAACATGAGAGAGTAACCCTAGTGGAAGGATCCTTATCCACACGCTGCACTGACAACTCACATATTGCGTGAACAACTCATGTGCCAATAATAACAACCGCACAGACAACACATGTGCCAATAATAATCACCACACGGACAACTCACATTCCAATAATAACCACCGCACGAACAACTCACATGCCAATAAAAACAACTGCACGAACAACTCATATTCTATCATAACTCGGATCCGCACGGACCACTCACATGCTATCAATGCAGTCCATATCGCACATAAAGCATATATACAAGAATACAAGTACATGAACAATAGATATTAAGTTACATACTCATGGACTGATATATGTGGCATGCTAAGATGTATGCATGTGCGAAGTATACTACCGTAGTCAAATTAGGCAATTTCATCATAAATTTTTAGTTATCATGTTCAATCAAGGAATTAACCTATATGTAACCTCTAACATGATCCTATTAGCTCACAAAGGGGTACAAATATAAGAAACATAATAGCATGAGGCTTAGCAATCAATTCAAGACATATCATAGTCTAAGCACTACTACGAGCATGGATAATACCTCGGTGCATGCACATGCACTACTAGAAATTCGGCAAAAACCGACCAAGGTCTACCGACCAACTTTGGTCGGTCAAAAAATCGACCAAAAATATTTTATTTTTTAATTTTTATTTATGAAACCAACCAACTTTGGTCGGTTTCTTTGGCGCAAAAATGCGAAAAACTATTTTTGAGTCCCGCAAAATTTATTTTTAAAGAAACCGACCAACTTTGGTCGGTTTTTTAATTAAAATAAATAAAAATTAATATTTAAAAAACCGACCAAAATTGGTTGGTTAATTCGGCCGGTCATTTAACAAAACCGACCAACTTTGGTCGGTTTTTTAATTAAAATAAATAAAAATTAATATTTAAAAAACCGACCAAAATTGGTTGGTTAATTCGGCCGGTCATTTAACAAAACCGACCAACTTTGGTCGGTTTTTTAATTAAAATAAATAAAAATTAATATTTAAAAAACCGACCAAAATTGGTTGGTTAATTCGGCCGGTCATTTAACAAAACCGACCAACTTTGGTCGGTAAGTTTACTTTTTAATAAAACCGACCAACTTTGGTCAGTTATTTTCGTGCGAAAATACAATTAAAGAGTATAAATCAAATAAACAACAGTCTTAAAATAAAATGCACTAATGGTCTAGTGGTAGAATAGTATCCTGCCACAGTACAGACCCCGGGTCGATTCCCAGATGGTAAATTTTTTGATTACATAATTAAAATACCATTGGTTGGTAATTTCCGACCAACTTTGGTCGGTATTCCTTTCCGACCCCTAAAATACCGTCCACACGTAAATGGTCGCGTTTTGGTCAGTTATTGGCCATTACCGACAAACTTTGGTCGATTTTTACTGGATTTCTAGTAGTGATGGGCTAAATCCCTCACATGTGTGCTACCCATAGCACATAACTATCACTAATAACTTAGGCAACTAGTGCCTCAACTAAGTTTAGGTAAGATACTGACCTCAAACAAGTCAAATCAAATACTCTAAAAATGTCTTCCCATACGAATGGACCTCCGAACGGCTAGAATCTTGCAAAAAACAACTCAAAAATATCAAATAATGCCAGAAGAATCAAACTCAAACTATAAAGGTCGAATCTTTAATCAAATACTCAAATTCAACAAAAAAGTCAACCCCGAACTCACACCCCGAAATCTGACAGAACTCACAATTTCTGATAATTCATTTGAATACGAGTCCAACCATACAAGTTTCATCAAAATTTGACTCCGAATCGATGTTCAAAACCCAATTATTCACTATAGAAAAGTTTTGCCAACAATCCCCAATTTCTGATTTAGATCCACCAATCAAATGTCAATATCAAAGATGGAATCATGAATAATAATCAAAACCGAATTAAGAACACTTACCCCAACCCAAGTGGTAAAAATCGCCTAAATAATTATCTCAATCCGAGCTCCCAATCTCAAAATATGGTAAAATGAGTTTCAAGTATGCATTTTCCAACAGTACCCTATGCGATTGCAGCTGTACCCTCGCGATCGCGATGGAAAAAAATACACTGCCTCAGAAACTGCTTCGCAAACGTGGCCTAATGCACGCGAATGCGATGGCCAACTGGCCCCAAGCTCGTGAACACAAATGAACAGACGCGATTGCAACCTCTCCTATCCGCTGATCCCTAACACATCACGAACACGATGCCTGATGCGCGAACGTGAAGAGCATCAATCTCAACACTCCGCGAACACGCCAGATAAACCACAAGGAATCCAAAACACATTTCGCTATCGCAGCGCTCATCATACCAGTACCAGAAATCAGATAAACCAGCAATTAACAACAAGGGGAAATGGTCAGAAACCATCCCGAAATAAACCCGAGCCCCTCAAGACCCCGTCCGAACATACCATCAAGTCCCAAAACATAACACAGACCCACTTGAGGCCTCAAATCCAACAATATAATAGCAAACTCAAAAATCGCACCTCCATTCAAGCTTAATAAACTATTTCAAATTTTCAAATTCTAAACTTATGCCGAACACATCTAAACAAACTTGGAATGACCCAAAATTTTGCACGCAAATCATAAATCACCATACGAACCTATTCCAAGGCTCAGCATACCAAACGAACATCAGTAACCCCAAAGTCAACTATCAAATCTATAAACCTACAAACTTCGAACTTTCAGTAATTAGCCTCAAAATCAGCTTGGAACATTGGAACTCAAATCCGGACATATGCCCAAGTCCAAAATCATCATTCGGACCTAATAGAACCATCGAAACTCTGATCCGAATTAAAATACACAAAAGTCAAACTTGGTCAACACTTCCAACTTAAGCTTCCAAATCGAGAGTCATTCTTCCAAATCAACCCTGAAACACTCGAAGATCAAAACCGACCATGCACACAAGTCATAATACATCATATGACTACTCAAGACCTTAATGGCCAAATGGAAATGCTAATGCACAAAATGACCGGTCGGGTCATTACATTCTCCCCCACTTAAACATACCTTCGTCCTAGAATGTGCCAAGAGTTTTTCTAGAGTAGTTCAATCACTATATAAACTTACCATACACATACCTATAGGTGATCCCGTGTCACCTCGTTCCATATAAGCTCGTCAACACAATCTTAACTGAAGATCCCTTCTTCAACATTAGTCCATATACCTTAGAACCCAATATCCTCAGAATTTCCTTATAAAACCCGATTCTCGCATCTATGCATCTATACACTATATAAATCTAATAACACTGCATTAAGCCGTAACCATATTCCAAGAAATAATCACATGATAGACCATATAACTCATGTACACATAGTAATATCTTCCGACCACAATAGCTGCTCATTACTAAATCCGATGCCAGTAACAAACCTCATATCAAATAAACCTTGTTCCAAACCTTCGTACACTGCCAAAGGTGAATGAAACACGTAGAAACTCATAACCACCAATCAGATTAACAAGTCATGGAGCTCTCGCATGACAAGAACTACAGCCAAAATCTAACCTGACTAATGACATTATTCTTCTAAACATGCCTTAACCAAATCTAATGGCACAAATTCTAGGTCCAACAATCTCATTTTACCCAGTGCAAGCTACTCGATTGACAGGCCACACCGATGGCACCTAGAGCTATATACAATGTAATCCGTTCACCAAACAAGCAACAACTCGAATGTAACCAATAATGGTAGGAGAACCAAATGAGAGAACCATCCCGCAAGATCAACATATACCACTACAAAGTACAGTGTATGAACCCATCTCACAAAGGAGAAACAAAACACACAAAATAAGCATAAAAGATCATATCCCAACTTAATTCTACTGTAGTGCGTAACCCGATTTCAACTTACCAGTCCACTTGGAATTGCCAAAATTCTCATAACCACCAAACACGTATGCATCAACGACAAGAACACGAAGCACATGACCATAACCATGGAGAAACGGATAGCACAATATACCACAGTCAGGAAAACCATAAACAAGGCGCAATTAACCATTCAACACCCCAAGAGCCATCTTGCACGAATTTCCCAACAAGGCCCAAACAGAACCACATCATATGTGTAAATAGTCAACAATATCATAACCCATCCTAGAATAGGAGAGTAACACATGGAATATATTAGAACACAAATAAGATCAACTCTAGCCGATGTCACCCCCCCCAACACTTGTTGTGCGGAGTAACAAACCTGATCCGATGTCGAATATGCATTCTCATTAGGCCTCCCAATGGGCCCCTAAATCAATTCTGATCCTCCCAAAATAGGTAAATAACCTTCCAAAAATCTACAGTACCCTATCCATAACAGATACCATCAGTTGTCTAACTCTTGCCATATCTTCACAGTCCACAACCAAGGAATAGTCCGCCTTTGAGAACTCCTAGTCTCCAAATCCTAAGAATACAAGAATATCCATATTCGATCCCAATTTCACCACCCAAATGATTGACACATCCCTCATACACATTTATCTCACTAGAAACACTCCCATGAATATTTTGTTCCGCGTAGCAAAATTTGACCATCAATTGTCAACAACCAGGTGAATACCGTAATACAAGTCCAACATCCGCAAGTCACCACACCATGTGTTTTCTAAAATACATACCATTCTCAGGTGATTCCAGATAGTTCCAGCATTCTCGTAAACATCTAAAACCGTCCATGCTGTCTAGAATTCATGACCTTCTCTTCAAAACTGAATGACAACCTTGTACATACGATCTCAATCCCATACGGTGCACCGTATCTATCATGCCATCATATAAAAAATACGAGAATCTCACTATCAACTCTGAATCACAAGCAAGATACATACTCCATCAGATAAAAACCTTCTACTTGACCTTATCCAAGAGAAAAATCACAACACGCAACATACTCCTCTTACCCATAGAAGACATCCGTCTCAATCCTTGGTCGACACCATCGGGAACTCTTCCAAACCCATTTGCACATAACTAAGCCATCCGAAATGAATCCCTCTACCTTAACCAAGTCACGCAGATTGCCAAACCCAAGAGTATTGCCACAAAACATCTATAAAGCTTCACCACACCAAATGAGTCATCATTACTATTACTATACTGATCCAAACCACTACCAAGCTGACCCATTTCTACGAATTCCTTTTGACTTGCCTTCAAGTTAGAACTTCTCCTTAACAGTACACTACGGTCCTTAATCAAAGCTCACCCAAGAGATCCTAGCATGAAACCACGTCGTTATAAGGCCCATAAGCCCCTGTATTCCCTCGTAAACAACTAATAGTACCGCAACTGAGATGCCCACTCTGAAGCGACCTTCTATGAATTTGAAGTTGTTTCTTTAACCTCTATGATACTGCAATGTAGAATTAATAATGATATAGAAATACTGCAAGTCTCGGCACCACCCAACGCAAATCTCAGATCTTAGTCATGTGCAAATCCGGGGATCCTCAAATACAACATATGAATCTTGAACTCATTAGAACCTTCTCGAGAGTCATCTACCCTGCTCTAATCCCTAATGCACATCCAATACACGCCGAACATATTGTGCTTCACCAGCACATGAATACCCAAAATGAAGCAACCAATCGATTCCTTTTCCCTGATCACTACGCCCCCCACGAATAACAAACCTGAATTATTCCAAGATTTCCATATATCATAAAGTGTAATACATCATGCATCAAGAAATTTCCTTTCATAACCTATCCACAAGTATGCCTCAGTCCAACCAGTATAACACATGACCATGTAATCTGATCGTCGATAGTAGCCTCCCCCATTTGGTTCGAAGCCATGGTACATATCATCCAATAATCATATTACTCTTCCTTCATAACTGCCATGATCTCGCACTATAATTCAACTATATCATTCATAAGCTCATGTAACACTATCCATAAAATACCTCGAATCATATGCTAAGCGCCTATTCATCCTTGTGATAGTCGTGCAAACTTCCTCAAGCGATTCGAACTCAAATTGCAGCACATATATCCCACTGGATAAAAAAGAAACTCTTCATAGAAACACCATAAGGATCATATAACCTCAGATAATCCCGCAAGAGATAAACCACCTACTTAACCTCAAACTAGTATCACTCTATGACCCTATCATTGTCACAACTACTATGCAATTACTTAATATTCCTGAATCTAAACTCGTTAACAATACATAAAAATATACTTTATTCCACAAATGAGCAACTGAAAGAATCTTCAACACACTCATAACTCGAGACCGTATAACACATCAAGACAGAAATCAAGCATCCATAGTCCTTTTGCATCCCAAGCAATTCTTCTCGTTACATTCAAACTATCCAAGCATATTCCTTAGTCACATAATACTCATCATATAGCTAGCCCACAACTCACTGAGCCATCAATCCCACTCCCAGGGAATCTACCAAACATATAAGTCCAAATTCACATACTCACACAACTGAACTATTGAACCCACGATGCGGTTTGAACCTGGCCTCAAGTCCTCTAAACTGGCCTACATCCACAACACAAAAAACACATCTCTCACCTCATCCATGACATCTATAAGGACCCGATCAATTGTATTGAGAATTTGCATTCTGTTTGGTGGTTTAAGGTCTTGTATAACTTCATATGATGTATTATGACTTGCATGTATGGTTGGTTTTAGTTTTCGAATGGTTCAGGATTAATTTGGAAAAATGATTCTCAATTTAGAAGATTTAAGTTGAAGAGTTGACCAAATTTGAATTTTATGTTTTTGACTTTAGATCGTATTTTTGATGGTTCCAATAGGTTCGTATGGTATTTTTATACTTAAGGCGTATGCCCAGATTCGTATTTGGTTGTTTCTAGAAGGTTTTGAACTATTTAGCGAAAGTAGGAGTTTTGAAGGTTTAGAAAGTTCATAGGTTTGACCGGGAGTTGACTTTGATGTTACTGAGTGAGAACCTCACGACCCAGCATAGGCTCCTGGTCATAGATTTGGAGATTAGGAGGAAGCGAAGAAAGAGGGTCATATATGGTCTTTCTAGGATCAAGTAGGGAGCTTTGACTGAGATCAGTTCCCAGGAGTTGGGTGATAAGCTGCTAGCTATGGGAGCATGAAGAAGCAGTGGGGACGCGATTGGTATAAGGTCCACGACTACGAATTGCATTAGGGAGGCTGCTAGGGAGACATTGTGGGTATTGAAGGGCCCTTCTGGTTGCTGTGAAGGGGATTGATGGTAGAGCACTGAGGTCCAAGGTATAGTGGAAGCCAAGAAAGTGACTTATTTGAAGCTTGTGGAAAGCATGGACGGGGAGGAGAAGAGGAAGAACATGGAGTGGTATAAAGTGGCTTAGAAAGAAGTGAAGTTAGCATCGAGACTTTGGGTATTGCAGGCGTATTGAAGTTACGGAGGTAGAGGGGGGTATGCATAAGATGAGCATAGGGGAGAGCGACGGGGCTAGACAAAATCCCGGTGGAATTCTGAAGAGCGTGGGTAAGGCGGGCTTGGAATGGCTAACTAGGCTATCCAATGTCAGTTTTAGGACGAAGAAGATGCCCGAGGAATGGAGATGGAGTACGATGATCCCATTGTATAAGAACGGGGGGGGG
>AWOL01S0029945.1:16548-46409 GCA_000715115.1 Nicotiana otophora
TTGGCAAAACTTTTCGAAAGTGAATAATTGGGTTTGGCACATTGATTTGGAGTCAGATTAGGGTGAAACTTGTATGAGTGGACTCATATTCGAATGGGTTGTCAAAATTTATAGGTTTTGTCGATTTTCGAGGTGCGGGCCCATGTTGATATTTTGGTTTACTTTGAGTATTTTATTAAAGATTCGACCTTTACCGTTTGGGCTTGATTCTAATGGCATTATTTGATGTGTTTGAGTTACTCTTGGCTAGATTTGAGCCATTCAGAGGCACTAGTTGCTTGGGTTATTAGTGATATCTACGTGCTATGGGTGGCGCACATGTGATGGGTTGAGCCCATGTGCGTGTTCCGAGATATTTTCCATGCTCGGGGTAGTACTTATGCTACGATATGCCTTGAATTGATTGCTAAGCCTCATGATATTGTGTTTCCTATGTTTGTACTTGTGAGCTAATTGGATCATGTTAGAGGTTACATATAGGTAAATTCCCTGATTGAACATGACAATTGCTATTTTTGTGATTAAATTGCCTAATTTGAGCTATGGCAGTACACTTCGCACCGGAATACACCTTAGCATGTCACTTATATCAGTCCATGAGTTTGTAATTTGATATCCATGTTCTTGTACATGTCTTGTTGTATATATTCTTTCTGTGTGATATGGACTGGACTAATAACACGTGAGTAGTCCGTGCGGATCCTAGTTATTATGGACACATAAAGTGTTCGTGCGGTTGTTAATATTGGCACGTGAGTTGCACGTGAGTTGTCAGCGGAGTGTGTGGATAAGGATCCATCGCCCTAGGGTCACCCTCTCATGTTTCTCTCTTGATGGTGTACATGCAAATTGTGAGAAACCGACGGGTTTCTAGTTGATGTGAATTTTGGTAAAGTTGATCATTGGTTGGACTTTGCATCTCTTCTCTATTTGCATATTCATTGGATGTATACATGATTTTAGTGCATCTCTTGTCTATTTGCTAGCTCCGGATTGTATACATGTCTTTATGCATATCTTCTCTATATGCTACCTTACTTGATGTCATGGCCCAAAATCCGCCTAGTCGTGATGGCACCTAACCCGACCCGCTAGGTAAGCCAAATACAGTCAACACAATTCTACTAGAATTAATATAAAGCCAATAAGTGAAATAACTGAAATTTATACAACTTTCGAAGGACTGGTAGTACAAGTCACGCGCGCCTACGATTTAGATTTGCAAAATTGATATGATGAATAAATACAATATTTTTTTGAATTATACATAAACATAACTCAAATCTAAAACTACCAAGGATAAATGGTAGTCATGCCCGGACAACGGGTACATCTTCAATGCCAGTTCCCGCCATGCACAGCAGCATCCGCTCCAAGATCTGCACGCAAGGTGCAGAAGTGTAATATGAGTACAACCGACCCCATATACCCAGTAAGTATCTTGACTAACCTCGATGGAGTAGTGACGATGCTGTTTAGTTAAAAGATACTCACTGATATAACATGTGCAATAGAATAGCAATAGAAATAATACTAAAACATAACAGAGAAGTTTACAAGAACAAATATGTGAAGCAACAAATGATTACTAGAAGAAATTACGGTCAATATTTCTCAATATCATAACTAATCCTTTCCTCAAAGTGATGTCCATCAAGCCACGGTAGTAAATCCAAAACTTTCATAATGTGAGAAAGGAACTCAAGATATCAAATCTAATGGAACGACAACATCCTTCGTGCATTTATCTCATCCTCACCAAATATATGAATGTATGTCAAATCAATTGGCATGACAACACCCTTCTTGCATTTATATTCTCCTTACCGAGCATACGTATAAAAGTACCAACTAGGTGAAAGAAATGCCAATAACTGTAATGACAAAGTGGGAGATACAAAGATAGTAATAACGAACAAGGTAGTGCACAGAGACAACGGTAACAGACTAGGTAGAAGGCATAGAAGTAATGATAGAAATTAAGATACAAGAACATAAATTTCACTAACAAACATAGTATGAGGCTTTGATGTGGATATAACAATCAAGAGGGAAAGCATGATGTTTATAAGCTAAACAAATAGAAGGCATGGATAACTAACATGGTAGAAGGCTTATATGAAAGTGCATCAAATGAGAAACGACATAGATGTAGATATGACATACAAGAAGGAAAGCATGATATTTACAAGTTAAACAGATAAAAGGCATGGATAATACAACAACAATTGAGGTAGAGGACAAATACAAAACAACAACGACAAGTTACATAGAAAACATAGGTGCAACAGTAACAACTCAAGATAAAGGCATGGATGTATACACAAAGAAAAGATATCACATGCATGTCTCTCTTCCTCGCCTGCATAGAAACAATCTTCATGCCATGAACACATGATAATATAAAAATAATGGCATATCATTACCCTTGGTGGTTTTACTCTCATCCTCACATGATAATGTAAATGAAATGACATGACATCACCCTTCTTGCTTTACTTTCCTCCTCACATGATAGTATATATAAAACGGTACAGCATCATCCTTCGTGCTTTACACTCTTCCTCACATGATAATGTATATGAAATGGAAAGGCATCACCCTTCGTGCTTTACACTCTTCCTCACCAAGCACATGTATATGAATAACAAGCAAGGTAGGAAGCATGAATAACATCAAGGATAGTGATTAGCGAATATTCCAAATGTACATCGACCACAACTTTTAAGCCAATAACAATTCAATAAACCTCAAGAACCTTATTGTTCAAGTATCTCAACAAATCTCAAAAATGATATTCAACTCAAGTATAGAATCCAATATCCTAAGAATAACGATCGTAGCGATGTATTTGTGATTAAGTATAGTGACGACCGAATTTAGCACGTTAATAGTTTCAAAAAGAGTTTGTCAAATTTTAATCAAGTTATAATAAGCTAAATCACAGTTTCTGGTATTTAACTTTATATTCATATTAATCTAGAAGTCAAGTAAAATATGAAGTAAGAAGGTCACAGATTCCAACAAGGCTCAAATAATCGTATAATCTACCCTCAAACATGATTAACCCTGGCACATGCATATACACTTGTCACCTCATAAATGCATTACCCCCGCTTGTAGCAAATAATATAAATTAGTAGGAAAAATTTTCCAACAAAGTTAGGCAAGACACTTACCTCAAACAAGCCAAATCGATACACTAGAAGCGCCATCCCGCTCAAATCAAACTCCGAATGACTCGAAACTAGCCAAAATCAACTCAAAATCATCAAATAATTCCATAGGAAGCAAACCCAAATGATAAAGGTCGAATATTTAATCAAATACTTAAAGTCAACCGAAAAGTCAAACCTGAGCCCAAACCTCAAAACCGGACAAAACTCACAAATTTCGACAACCCATTAAATTACGAGTCCAACCATACTAAATTCACTCAATTTCAACTCCGAATTGATGTTCAAAACTCAACATTTCACTTTAGGGAAGTTTATACAACCCCCCCCAATTTCTATATCAAAATCAATAATCAAATGCCAAAATCAAAGATAGAATCATGAAATATAATCAAATCCAAGTAGAAAGTACTTACCCCAATCTATGTGGTGAATATCCTCTCTAAAATTGCTCAAATTCGAGCTCCCCATCTCAAATTGTGATAAAATAACTCAAAGGTCCGAAATAGAGTACTTATAGGTCTACTCCAGGTATAATCTTCGCGATCGCGGGACCCTTCTTCGCGATCGCGAAGCACAAAACAACTAAGCCTCAAAGAATATCTACGCGAACGCGGCCCCAAGCTCGCGATCGTGAAGAACATCTGCATAAACCAACGTGAACGCGGATGCTCCAGCGCGAATGCGATGAAGAAATCATGAAGACCTACCCAACCTAGTTCTAAACTACATGAACGCGTAGCCTCATTCGTGAATGCGATGCTCAAGCTCCAGCAAACTACATGAAAGCGGTCAAAGTTTCGTGAACGCGAAGAAGAAAATACCCACCTATAGAATTCCACTACGCGATCACGTTCCCTGATTTGCAATCGCGATGCTCTGCAGGCACACCAGCATCTAACAATGTAAACACCATCAAAAATGATCTGAACCACGTCCGAAACTCACCCGAGCACCTATGGACCCATTCCGAACATACCAACAAGTCCCAAAATATAACACGGACCTACTTGAGGCCTCAAATCACACATAACAATATCTAAACCACAAAACACCTCAAATCCAACTTAATGAACTTTTGAACTTTTAACTTTCAAAACTCGTGCCGAACCATATCAAATCAACTCGGAATGACCTCAGATTTTGCACATAAGCTTCAAATTACATAAATAACCTATACCAACTCCCGAAGCAACAATTCAAACCTGATATCATCAAATTCAATGCTCAGTTAAACTTATCAACATTGCAAACCTTAAAATTTCCAAATTCCGCTAAATTGTGCCGAAACCTTCTAGAAATATCCAAATGCAAATCCGGGCATACGCCCAAGTCAAAATCACTATCCAGACCTAACAGAATCATCAAAACTCCGATCCGGGCTCAAATACACAAAAGTCAAACTTGGTCAATTCTTCCAACTTAAAGCTTCCAAAGGAAAAGAATTTTTTCGGTTGCTTCATTGGAAGTGTTCATGTGCTAAAGAAGAACCAATGTTTGGTTATATACTCGGGACCCGGTTAGAGTGGGTGACTCTAAACGATGGTTCTAGTGGGTTCAAAAAGTAAAGTGCAGTGCCTGAGGATTTTTGAGTTCGTCTTGTGGCTAAGGAATTACTTTGCAGCAAAATGTGAAATAGATTTGGAATATTTCTATGAATGTCACTGGGTCCTTGGTGCGATGTTGGAGAGATGGAGGAAACAACTTCGGATTTGCAAAAGGTCTTTCAAAACAGGTGTATCAGTTGGAGATATTATTAAGTGCATAAGGAGGGTATGAGATAGAGGATGGGTATCGAGACGATGTGGTCTCGTGATTTGGATCACTCAAGATGAGTGTTGTTTGAGGTTTGTTATGTGTTTGAGTAGAACTATTATTTCAAAGGCAAGTCAAGAGTAAATTGGAAGAAGTTGAGTCAGTTAGTAATGGTTTGAATTAGCATGGTTGTGGAAATGATCAGTTCCTTCGGTGTGATAAGGCTATACATGTGATTCGTGGTTGTAAGTGCAGGCATGACAACCACCGTAATTTGATTGATTTGGAATTATTTGATTCTGATGGCCTTGCTATGTGTAAATGGATCCCGGAAGAGTTATGGCATCTTAGACCACAACTTGAGGTTTGCATTTTCTACGGTTATGGGAATTCGGTTGCGTGTTGCAATAGTTCTTCTGAAGTAATAGGAGTGAAATGGGTTCTAGCCGATGAAGTGTTTATTCTACTGGTGGTTCAGGGGTTATGATGAAATTCTTCGACTCTTGCATAGCGCATGATAGGTGCAGTGAGCAGTTTGGAAATTGGAACTTGAGGATCAAGGCTGCGATTCGGTTTTGATAAGAATGTCACGAGCTCGGAGGAGCGGTAAATTTTATAGATGTTCAGAGTATGCTAGCACTATTTTCAGGCAGCCTGAGGATGGTCTGTTTTGTGGAAGAAGTGTTGGGTATTGAAATGCGGATGCTTGACTAGTACTATAGAAATAACATTGTCGATGGCCATTAATGTTAAGATTTTACTACATGGTGCGGAAGTTTGTGGGAGTATATCCCACAGAAAGATCGTATAAGTGTGGCGTGTTAGTCATTCGATTGTTAGAGATTGAAATCAGGTATGGATATTTTGGTACTGTCGCCAATGGGAGAGGTTATGACTGAGAGGCGCTCTATTCCTTTGTTTGTGGACTGTGGGATTTTGTTCCGGATTTGACGACGGCTCGTACGTGTTATGAATTGGGTCACTATGGATCCTTGAAAGGTTATTGGCCCAGTATAGGATGATTGAAATCGGATCAATGTCCGTTAGTAGATCTAATGTGAATGTATGCTCTATATCAGGTCGGATATGTTCATTCAGCATAACATTGCTTATGTAGGAGTCTTTGGGTGTTGGATGTTATTCTTGTCGTCAGCTATTCTATGTAATACTCTATTATGCCATATGGGTTGTGAGATGGCTTGATTATTCACAAATGTGTTGTGATCCTGTGTAGCTTGTGGTGTTATATGAGCAAGATGGCTCTCTAGATGCAGGTAGTTTATTGTACCTTAGTCGTGCTTGCATTTTGTAGTGCATGGATCTATCCGTCTCTCTAGGGTTGTATTTATTCACTTGGCGTGCTTGCGGTCGATATTCGGGTATTTCATAGGTATCAGCATTATGTCTTGATGGGTATTTCCTTATTTATTGTTATGTGTGGATTCAGTGGCATGCCACCACAGGTATGTTGTTTGGATCGGCTTGCAAGCCGCAACAGTGTCATGTTTGGATCGGGTTGCACGCCGCAATGATGTCATATTTTGATCGGGTTGCACGCTGCAATGGTATCATGTGTGGATCGGGTTGCACACAACAACAATGAGATGTTTAGTATGGTTCCTCATACTTATGTGTGTGCCTTGTCTCTTATTCTCTAAGGTAGGTCATAACATCTGTTTGGCCATTTTATTCGTTACGCGGGTTGGATAGTTCTTTGCCAGAGTTCGTTCTTCCTTATGGGTCTTATTTGAGTTGTAGCTTGTTGGCGCATTGGTGGCATCATATGAGATTTTTAACGGTGTTTTAGGTGGCTCATTGCCCGGGCGACTTGTACTGGGTGACAAGAGGTTGCTGGACTTGGAATCAATGCAATCGGACTTGTATAATGTATATTAGGAGGAGCATATCAGTAATCAGTTCAAAATGAGGAAGTGGTTCTTGTCAAGCGGAGAGACTCCAAGAATTATTGATTTGGCATGTGGTTATGAGCTTCTACGTGTCGGTTTCATCGTTGCAGTTTGGTATGGTTGGATCAGGGCTTATATGTGTTATGAAGTGTACTAGGGCATCAGGTTAGTGAATTTGCAGATTCTACGGTTGAGGGATGTTATTATGGGCATACCAATTATGCAGTGAATTGTGTGATTTTAGCATGGGTGCATGATATTGTTTCTGTACAGTGTGCTGAGATTGATACGGTGTTCGTATGTTAGAATCAGGTCACATAGAGAATTTCGAATGTTGGAGTATGGTTCTAAGGCTTATGGGCTAAGGTAAAAGGAAGGATCTTCAGTCTAGCTCGAGCTAATGTGCTCTTATGGGTTGTGGTGGCACGGGTAGGTGCACGAAGTGTTAAACAACAATTTTGGGCAACTCCGGAGCAGTTCTTGGCACGTTCGAGGACGAACATATATTTAAGTGGGGAAGAATGTAACGAACCGACAAGTCGTTTTGAGCTCTAGCACGTCGTTCGATGGTTTGAGGCCTTGAGTAGCTTCACTTCATGTATTATGACTTGTATGTGTAGTCGGATTTGAATTTCGGGAAGTTCGGAGTTGATTCAGATAGAAAAATCTCAATTTGGAAGCTTTAAGTTGAAAGAGTTGATCAAGGTTTGACTTTTGATTAAACGACTCTGAAATCGAGATTTGAAGGTTCGAATAGATTCGTATGATGAATTTGGACTTGGGCGTATGTTCGGGTTGAGTATCAGATTGTCCTGGAGCGTTTCAGTGCCAAATGTGGAAAATTGGCATTTTAAAGGTTTTAGAATTTTGTAAGTTTGATTTAAAGTGTAATTTGGTGTTATCGATGTCCGTTTGGGATTCCTAGCCTTAGAATAGGTTCGTATTGTGATTTGTGACTTGTACGTAACATTTGGCGTCATTCCAAAATGTTTACGTGTGATTCAGACGAGTTCGACAAAGGATGAAGGTTTGAAGGTTAAGAGAGTTTAAGAAATTGAGTTTGATCTTTAATTCTTGGTTTCGATGTTGTAATTTGTGTTTAGAGCCTTTAGACAAGTTTACATAGGGTATATAAACTTGTTAGAATGATTAAACGGGGTTCCTCGGACCTGCATTGAGTTTTGGGGTGGTTCCGGACCACTTTAGGCCTTTTGGAACTGCTGATAACTGGTGTCGAGGGTGTGAAATGCGATCGCGGAGGTTTGGCCGCGATAGCGAAGAGAAAAGTGATGTTCCAGGCCTTGTAAATCGCTATCGCGGCAAGAATGGCGCGATCACGTAGAAGGAATTTATAATGTCACTGGTATGATCTCGGGAGCGTATATCGTGCAATCTACAAGGAATTTGGGGATGATCCAAAAATGAAAGTTGTAGTCCTTTGAATCTAGTTTTCAGAAAATTAAATCTTTTGTCATTTTGAATTTTGTACAAAATGTTATGACCATTATACAGAAGAGTGTATGTGAAGAAGAAAACGTAATTTGTACATTGCGATCATGTGATTTTAGCCGCAATCGCGATGAAGGAAACATTGTTGGATATTTTGTTAAATGCGATCGCGTGGCTAATGACCGCGATCGCGAAGATGGACGCCTGGCAGGTGTATAAAAAATCTAAATTGGATACGAAATTGGGCATTAATTATATATTTAAGTTCGTGGTGCTGTGTGAAATGTTTATCTTCGAAAAGTTTTGGAATCCGGGCACGTGGGCCAGGAGGTTGACTTTATTGACTTTTCGAGCGAAGTTGAGAATTGTTTAATTAAGAGTTGTTGGGTATATTTTGATTTGTTTGCACATTGTTTGGATTGTTTCGGATCGATGGACATCGGTATGAGGTGTTAGAGAGGCGTTGAAGCCGGTTATCAGATTTCGGAGCGAGGTAAGTCTCATATCTAACCTTCTGAGGGGGAAACTAGCTCATAGGGATTAAATTATTATGTGCTACTAGTTGTGGATGCTACGTACGCACGAGGTGATGAGAGTCCTTACGTAGCTAAAAATATATTTATGTCCGGGTAGATTAGGACTTTATCATATAATATTTGAATTATTTGAACTCAATTTACTAGCTTAATTAATTGAATTTATAATTGAAATTGATTTGGGAATATATTATGCCGAGCTTTATCACCTTGAGTTGTTTGGCGAGATATTTCATAAATAATAAAAATCATGTTTACTTTGTGTTCCTGTACCTATATTGTAAGCACGTGGCTCAAAATTCGATAAGTTTCTTTCTTTCCTGTGGATCGGGCTGAACGCCTCGACAGTATATTAAGATGCATCTCTGGTTCACACCAGTCAACACTTGGCAGTGTACACACCGCTCTGGATCGGGCCGTACGACCTCGGCATAATCGTGCACAATATCGCTAGGAGTCCGAGTATTCATGAGATTTTTCTTTGATTAAGACATGACATTTATATGATATTCCTTATCTGGCATTCTTTGATTGCTGTGTTTCATATTCATTTATATTTTATTACATGTTGATTTATTGGACCACTAGTAAGTGTCAATGTCGACCCCTTGTCACTACTCCTCTGGGGGTAGGCTAGATACTTACTTGGTACGTGTTGATTTACGTACTCATGTTACATTTCTGCACTTATTGTGCATGTATATATTTCTGGTGGTCATTTAGGTGCAAAGGCGCAGCTATTCCAGGGAATTTATGGTGTACTGCATCCCATGTTACGATCTGCGGCACACTGGGTCTCCTTCATATTTATTTATGTTATCTTGTCTATTTTATATTTCAGGCAGATGTTGTATTGTTATTGTATTTCTTTGTAGTTTCTCATGCACTTGTGACATCGGATTTTGGGATATTCTAGTTGATGTTAATGGTTTTGCTTTAATATGGTCACATTTTTATTTTATATCTTACTAATATTGTATGTATCCATGATTTCAAATTCATTAAATTCTTTATTTAATAAAACTTGTGATTTCAAAAGTAATAAAATGAATTATTATTTAGATGGTTCACCGTTGACTTGCCTAATGGCTATGTTGGGCTCCATCACGGCCAATAGTGGGTTTTGAGTCATGACATATCCATTCACAAATTCAGGAGTCCGTAAATGCCACATATGATCTGGAACTCATCTGAACCTTTTCGAACCACTCACCTTACTCTGATCTTCAATACACAACCAATACACATCGAGAAATCCACGCTTCACCAGCACATGACTATTCAAAGAAATAACCAAGCAATCCCTCAGCTCAGAAACTGATACAACACATGATCCTGCAATCCAATCATCAATAGCAAACTCGCCCACTTAGCTCGAAGCTATAGAACACATCGTCGGTAATCCAAATTACCATATCTTTATAGCTGCCTTGATCCCGCATTGCTATTCAGCTGAATACTTCAAAAACTCACGCAATACTGGTCATAGAACACTCTGAAGAGTCTGCCAAATGTATACCCATCCTTGCAATAGTCAAGCAAACCTTCCCAAATGCTTTGAAGTGATAATATACCCATTCCATCAAATGGAAACCTCATACAAACACACGATACAAACCCATCACGCAGGAGATAACCTCTAGTTGTACTCAAATCAACACCTTACCATGAACCCACAATAATCACAACTAGGCCACCAACCAGTCTTCCCAAGTTCGTGTTTACCAACTAGATACAAGAATCCGCTTCGCACCACAGAGGAACGTCTGAAAGATCTATCACTGCATCTACTACCAAGACTAGACAACACATCTAGTTGATAATCAAGCATCCATAGCCCTTTATAATCCATCTGCAACATCACAATCGTCAGTGCATAGATGATACTGAGTTCACAACCTAGCATACGAGTGAATAGAAAGAAATCGAAGATATAGGCGTCAAGCTGAAACAAAGCCGCACGATGAGAAAAGAAAGAAGGGAAATTTCCTAGATGCCCTGTAGCCTCTTGAAGATAGGTATGTACGTCATCATACCCATCTGCAAGACTCTACTAGATACTTGCTCATGACTCATAGAACCTACGAACCTAATGCTCTGATACCAACTTATCACGACTCAAAATCTTCCTAGTCATGATTGCACATAACCTGACCCGCTAGGTAAGCCAAATGCAGTCAACACAATTCTACTGGAATTAATATGAAGCCAATAAGTGATATAACTAAATTTTATACAACTTCCCAAGGACTGGTAGTATATTTAGATTTGCAAGTCACGAGCAACTACAATTTTGATTTGCAAAATTGATATGATGAATAAATACACATCTGTTTGAATTATACATAAACAGAACTCAAATATAAAACTACCAAGGACAAATGGTAGTCATGACCGGACAACGGGTACATCTTCAATGCCAGCTCCTTCCATGCACAACAACATCATCTCCAAGATCTAAACGCAAGGTGCAGAAGTGTAGAATGAGTACAACTGACCTTATGTATCCAGTAAGTATCTTGACTAACCTCGGTGAAGTAGTGACGAGGCTTTTTAGTTAAAATATACCCAGTGATATAACATGTGCAGTAGAATAGCAATAGAAACAATACTAAAACCTAACAGAGAAGTGTACAAGAACAAATATGTGAAGTAGCAAATGATTACTAGAAGAAATTACGGTCAATATTTCTCAATATCACAACCAATACTTTTCTTAAAGAGATGACCATCAAACCATAGTAGTAAATCCCGAGCTTTCATAGTGTGAGAAATGAACTGAAGATATCAAATCATGGCACGACATCACCCTTCGTGCATTTATCTCATCCTCACCAAATATATGAATTTATATCAAATCAATTGGCACGACAACACTCTTCATGCATTTATCTCCTCCTTACTGAGCATATATATAACAGTACCAACCAGGTGAAATAAATGCCAATAATAGCAACGACAAAGTGGGAGATACACAGGTAGTAATAACGAACAAGGCAGTGCATATGGACAATGTTAACAGACTAGGTACGAGGCATAGAAGTAATGATAGCAATTAAGATAGAAGAACATCAATTTCACTAACTAAAATGATAGGAGTCTTAGATGTAGATATATCAAATAAGAGGGAAAGCATGGTCTTTATAAGATAAACAAATAGAAGGCATGGATAACTAGCATGGTAGAAGGCTTATACAAAAATGCAACAAATGAGAAATGAAACAGACATAGATATGACAAGCAAGAATGAAAGTATGATATTTACAAGTTAAACAGATAGAAGGCATGGATGATATAGCAACAATTGAGGTAAAGGACAAAGACAGAACAACGACAAGTTACATAGAAAACATAGGTGCAATAGTAACAACTCAAGATAAAGGCATGAATGTATACACAAGGAAACAATATCAAAATATAATACATGTTTCTCATCCTCGCCTGCACAGAAACACCATTCGTGCCGTGAACACATGATAATATTAAAACATTGTCACAACATTACCCTTCGTGCTTTTACTCCCATCTTCACATTATAATGTACATGAAATGGTACTGTATCACCCTTCGTGTTTTACTCTCATCCTCATACGATAATATATATGAAACGGCATGACATCACCCTTCGTGCTTTACACTCTTCCTCACATGATAATGTATATGAAATGGCACAACATCACCCTTCGTGATTTACACTCTTCCTCACCAAGTATATTCATATCAATAACAAGCAAGAAAGGAAGCATGAATAACATAAAGGAGAGTGATTAAGCGAATATTCCAAATGTACATTGATCACAAATTTCAAGCCAATAACAATTCAATCCTTGCATGTATCCTGGTTATGATTCAGAGATGATGATGGCATTTTCGTCTTTTCATATGATGACATGATCTATATGGTGCAACGTGTGGGATTGAGGTCTGCATGTACAAGGTTGCGGTTCCGTTTCAAAGGGAAGGTCAAGAGTTCTAGATATCCTGGATGGTTTCAGATGTTTAGAAGAATGTCTGCACTATCTGGTATCACCTGAGAAGGGTGCATATTTTAGAAGGTGCACTTTATTTTCACTTGCGGATGCTTGACTGGTATTACTGGAATAGCCTAGTTGTTGACTGTTGATGTTTAAAATTTTTCTATGTGTTGCGAAAGATTCATGGGAGTGTTTATCGTGAGATGATTGTGTTTGAGGGATGTGCCAGTCATTTGAGTGGTGTAGTTGGGATCAGATATGTAGATTCTTGTACTATTAGGATTTGTAGACTGGGAGTTCACAGAGGAGGACTATTCATTGGTTGTGGACTATGAAGATATGGCTAGAGTTAGACAACAAATGGTACGTGTTATGGATTTATTTAAGGTTATTTACCTATTTCGAGAGGATGAGAATTGATTTAGGGGCCCATTGGGAGTTCTAATGAGAATGTGTATTCTACATCGGATCAGGTTTGTTACTCCTCACAACTAGTATTAAGGGGTGTGCCATCAACTAGAGTTGATCTTAATCACGTACTTATAGGTTCCATGTGTTATTCTCTTATGGTACGATGGGTTGTGAGATTGTTGACTATTTACACACTTGATGCGGTTCTGGTTGGGCCTTGTGGCAACACTAGAGCGAGATGGCTCTTGGGGTGTTGAATGGTTGATTGTGCCTTGGTTATGGTCTTCCTGTCTATGGTATATTGTGCTATCCATTTCTCCATGGTTATGGTCATGCACTTCACGTGACTACTATTGATGTACGCGTGTCTGGTGAGTATGAGAACTTGGGGATTGGGTAATCCTTATGGATCGGTATGTTTGGATTGAGTTATGCACCACAACTGCATTATGTTTGGATATGATCCTTTGTGCTTATTTCGTGTTCTTCTTTCTCATTTGTGAGATTAGTTCATAGCATTATTCTTTGTTATTATATTTGTTGAGCTTGCGGGACAATTCTTTCATTTGGTTCTTCTTCCATCATTGGTCACATTCGAGTTGTTGCTTGTTTGTTGCACGGATTACATCGTATGTAGCTCTAAGTGTTGTTGGTGTGGTCTGTTAGTCTAGCAGCTTGCACTGAGTAAAATCATATTTTTTGGACCTGGAATTTGTGCCATTAGATTTGATTGAGGTATGTTTGGAAGAATGATGTAATTAGTAAGCTTAGATTTTGGCTATGGTTCTTATCAGGCGAGAGCGCTCATCAACTTATTGATCTGATGGGTGGTTATGAGTTCTATGTGTTTCTTTCATCCTTGACAGTATACGAAGATCTAGTACAAGGTTTTATTTTGATATGAGGTATGTCGCCGGTACCGGGTTTGTTAATGAGTAACTATTATGGTCGGAAGTTATTGCTACGGGTATCTGAGTTATGTGGTATATCATTTGATCATATCTTGGAATATGGTTATAGATTGATATATCTTGTTCAGACTTATACAGTGTATAGATTCGAGAATCAAGTCTTATAATAAACTCCGAATGTTGGAGATCGGGTTCTAAGGTTTATAGACTAAGGTTGAAGAAAGAACCTTCAGTTAGCTTGTGTTGACTGACTCATATGGATAGAGGTGACATAGGATCACCCATGGGTATGTGTATTGTGAGTTTATATTTGATGGCTTTGTAATGTCTCTTGGCACGTTCGAGGACGAACGTATATTTAAGTGGGAGAGAATGTAACGACCCGATCAATTATTTTGAAAACTTGCTTTCCATTTGGTGGTTTGAGGTCTTGAGTAGCTTCGTATGATGTATTATGACTTGCGTGTATGGTCGATTTTGGTTTTCGAGTGGTTTGGAGTTGATTTGGAAGAATGATTCTCAATTTAGAAGCTTTAAGTTGGAAAAGTTGACTAAGTTTGACTTTTCTTTGACCTTATATCAAAGTTTTGATGGTTCCAATAGGGTTGTATGGTAATTTTGGACTTAGGAATATGCCCGTATTCTTATTTGGATGTTTCTAGAAGGTTTTGGCTCTATTTGGCAAAAGTAGGCAATTTGAAGGTTTGGAAAGTTCACAGGTTTAATAGAGCGTTGACTTTGATGTTATCGGATTTGGATGTTTGTTCTGAGAGGTGGAATAGGTTTGTTATGTCATTTGGAACTTGTGTGCAAAATTTGAGGTGATTTCGAGTTGTTTAGACGTGATCGGCGTAAGTTTGGAATTTGGAAATTTGTAATAGTTCATTAAACTTGAATTGAGGTGCGATTCGTAGTTTTAATATTATTATGTGTGACTTGAGGCCTCGAGTAGGTCCGTGTTATGTTTGGGACTTATTTTTATATTCAGACTGGGTCCCAAGGGGCTCGAGTGTGTTTCTGAGTGGTTTCAAACCATTTCTCCTTTGTCATTGATTGCTAGTTTTTCTTTGATTTGCTGGTGATGTGTGCCTTCTTTGCAATCGCATGAGAGAGACCACAATCGCAATGTGTATGTTGGATCTGGGTGATGTTTCCTCTTCGCATTCGTGACTGGAAGGTCTCGTTCACAGAGGTTTAGTGGCTTGAGCGTCATGTTCGCAGAGGATGGTCGCGTTCACATTTCAGAGTGGGAGCTGGTGGATTTTCCTTCGCGTTTGCATGGTCCAAGACGCATTTGTGGAAGGTTTGGCATCTGTGGTCATCGCGTTCGCATGGTCAGTTTCGCAAACGCGGAGAGCATTTTTGAGGAAGTGTAATTTTGTGCACCATGATCGCGTAGGGTACTACTAGGCAATGCATATAAATTATTATTTTCAGACTTGGAACTCATTTTACCATATTTTGAGATTGGGAGCTCGGATTGCGGCGATATTTGAGGCAATTTTCACCACTTGGATTGGGTTAAGTGTTTTTGACTCGGTTTTGATTATTATTGTTTCTCCCAAATGCACACGCAAATATACGTGGTCGACAAGTAATATAAGATTGTAAGTCCATATATCGTACCCACAGAGACTTGTGATTAACTATCAACTAAATTAAACTAAGACAATTAATCTATTCAAGTCATTTTCTAAAAATTATTAACTACAACTAATCTAGAGTAGCAAACTAAGAGATTAAAGGAAACAATTTGGCGAATATTAGCGACAAATTCAATGAGGGGCAATATTCTAGAGCTATGGGTTAGATAACAATCCCGTTGAGTGTTCTACCTAAATTGTCTAATTAATTTATCAGGTTTATTGATTAACAAGGTTAATATTGCCCGTAGCCTTTTTCCGTAGTACTACTCGCCTATTCAAGCTAACCTAACGCCTATATTCCTATGGAATTAGGATTAAGAAGAACACATTAATAATTCCCATATAATAACCAAGCAAGGCTATTAGGTATATTTCTATCCTAACCGCAAATCCGTTCGCGATGCTCGAGTTCAAGATGTTGCTCTACTCAATCTTATATGCAATCTAGAATTCTCTCTCCCGAGTTCAATACTAGATTCGTCGATAGTATTCAATTGGTGATCAAGCAATCAAATAATTAAGTGCAAGATTGAATAAATAAACCAATATGATAAAATAATAAAAACAATTCAAGTTTCAAACTACAACGTTCATGTAGCACCCAAAACTCTAGAACTAATAAACTATGAAACTAAAAGAAGAGAAGAGAAGAAAAACTAGTTGGAAGCCTCCTCCAAACGTGGTGTGTGTTCCCCTCAGATCTAAAGTATGTCAAAAGTCCAAAGTCTCTCCCAAAAAACGTTTTACATGTATTTATACCAAATAGGGCCGGGCCAAAACGAAATCTTCTTTTCCTAGACGAAATAGGAAAACTTGCAAACTTAGTGCTTTCCATGCGTCACAATGTGTGTCGCCCAGTGCGTCGCACTAATGCCTTTTCCTGTCAGACCATAAAAAACCGAGTCTCTGAACTTTGGAAATTTCTGACAAAACTTTGCACTAATGCATCGCACAGTGCCTCGCACTAGTGCATTTCTTCAGCAGTTGCTTCTTCCTTGAATTTTGACGTCCAGAATTGTTCCTCGACCCCCAAACACGATCCCGGCTTAATCCCTCGAGCTTTTACTCAGACTTCAAAGCTCCAAATAGCTCGAATTAGTTCCACAACATCTACATAATTCAGAATCGCTCCTACAAGGCATAAAACACACAATAAGTGCAAAACACTAGCGATTAAATCTCAAACACAATAAAAGTGCAGTAAATTAGAGTGCGATAAGCGACTAAAATACGCAATTATAGCCTACCATCAACTACGATACATAACAATTAGGAGGGTAAAATATATATATCTGGCTCAACAAAGAAACGCCTATATCACTTCCAAGACTGAACAAAACTACTATTTCACTTTGCAAACACACGAGGCAAGTTCTAGACATCAAATGAAATGCACAGAATAACACACAAACCTCACACACACATGACACATAACTCACTTAGGATTGGACTCATCAAGACACTCTAGTAAAAGCAGTTAAGCAAAGTTAAGATCATACAAAACTACTATTTTGCTTTGCAAACACACGAGGAAAGTTCTAGACATCAAATGTAATGCACAGAATAACACACAAACCTCACACACATGGCACATAATTCACTCACTATTGGACTCATCAAGGCACTCTAGTCAAAGCAGTTAAGCAAAATTAAGATCATTCAATTTAAGGTACTTATACAAGAGTCAAAAACTGAGCCTACGCGTCACAACCAAAGTACTCACTATTCTCAAGGCATAAGAAAGTCAAGAGAATTTGATTCAATTCCAATCACATCACAATGGATCCTACTCCTAAAAACAATAAAATTAACTACACCCGGTTCAAACAAAACCCTTGAAAAAGAACCGCGGCACAAAGAAAAACCAAGGGGGAATTATTACACTACCTTCAAAGAAATCTTTTTGTTTGCATCACCACACTAATTGTTTCTTTGCATCACTACACTAAGAAAGAATACTACAATTAAGCTAGGATAGCATAGAAAATCACCCAGACAATCTCCTCACCCGCCACTTAAAATTATGCAATGTCCTCAATGTATACAATAACAAGAAGGTAAAAGAGACTCCCTGGTAGGCCAAAGGCCAAAGAATTAGCAGCTCACATGATACTCAGACTTCTTCCGATTGTTATCCTTTGTGCGGGTACCTCACACACAGTTTCAACTACCTGCTCGCTTTTGCACACGCCTGTTGGCTTTGACTCCATGATCCTACTCCTACAAAATAAAATAATAGCACTACAAAGATAACACAATTAAAAAAAACAAATTTTAAAAAATTGGGTTGACTGCCAACAAGCGCTTGATTTAATATCGCGGCACGACGCCATCACTTTCACCACTTTTTCTTCCACTTTGAGGATATGAATTGCGCCCCCAATTTTGCATCAATTTTTCTGTCACGTTCATGGGCGGTGGTGTGAAAATAAAGGAACCAAGCAATAGATATCACATCTTGCACTTCTTGGCCCTCAAGTGAGGAATGTCGTTTTTCCTTTTTGGTGTTGCAAATTTTAGAATGTAAGGGTCTTGTTCTTCATCTATACATCTCTACAAAGGCTCTATCTCCATGTCTCCATCCAAACATAATGTAGAAAAATGACTAGAATGAGGACCAACATGCCCCAACTCCAAAACTGCATTAGTTTTTACATCCTCAATAATATATATTTCCTCAACCTTAGCATCATCCACAAGAACATGGTCTACTGATTGGTATTCTCGTTTTATCTCCTCAATTTGGCCTAGAAGATCTTTTTCAGCTTCACATAACTCATCACTAAATTGTTGTGCGTTAGACGCATAAATCTTTGCACTCAATTGATCCTCCAAGTCGCGAATAGATTTGCCAAATTGGTCGATCTCTTGTCCCAGTTCAGCTTTTCCTTCTATAAAGTGTTGCATCCCATTTGAAATTTTCTCATGGAAACCTCCATATTCCTCTAATAGTTTCCTGTGCATATCAAGAATGCGAACATCATATTCTACATCATCCAGTGCGTTACTCCTATCAAACTCACAAGAATTATTAGAATCAACATAAGAAGGGATTGGAGTAGGATAACAACACTTAGGATAATTATTCCAATTACCACCACAAATAGTACAGGATTGAGATGGTGCACACAACTCGGTCCTAGGAATATTTTTACAATATTGCCACAAATGGTGTCTTTTACAATATGAACAAGGATCACAAAAACAAGAATACTTACTATCCCATCACTTTTAGTTCAAAGATGTCATGCAAAATAAATGTAATACTAACTACACTAAACTAAAATTAAAAACTTAAATAGATAAAAAGTAAAAATCTAATCTAGTAGAATAGTTAATTTCTAAGTCCCCGGCAAAGGCGCCAAAAACTTGTTGCTCCCAAATGCATACGTAGGTATACGTGGTCGACAAGTAATATAGGATTGTAAGTCCAGATATCATACCCATAGAGACTGGTGATTAACTATCAACTAAATTAAACTAAGACAATTAATCTATACAAGCGATTTTCTAAAGATTATTAACTACAACTAATCTAGAGTAGCAAACTAAGAGATTAAAGGAAACAATTTGGCGAATATTAGAGACGAATTCAATGAGGGACAATATTCTAGAGCTATGGGTTAACTAACAATCCCGTTGAGTTTTCTACCTAAATTGTCTAATTAATTTTATCAGATTTATTGATTGACAGGGTTAATATTTCTCGTAGTCTTTTCCCGAAGTACTACTCGCCTATTCAAGCTAACCTAACGCCTATATTCCTTTGGAATTAGGATTAATAATAATGCATTAATAATTTCCATATAATAACCAAACAAGGCGATTAGGTATATTCCTATCCTAACCGCAAATCTATTCGCGATGCTCAAGTTCAAGATCTTGCTCTACTCAATATTATATGTAATCTAGAATTCCCTCTCCCGAGTTCAATCCTAGATTCGTAGATAGTATTCAATTGGTGATCAAACAATCAAATAATTAAGCACAAGATTGAATCAATAAGCCAATATGATAAAATAATAAGAAAAATGCAAGCTTCAAACTACAACATTCATGTAACACCCAAAACTCTAGAACTAATAAACTATGAAACTAAAAGAAGAGAAGAGAAGAAAAAATAGTTAGAAGCCTCCTCCAAACGTGGTATGTGTTCCCCTCAGGTCTAAAGTATGTCAAAAGTCCAAAGTCTCTCCCAAAATAACGTTTTACATGTATTTATATACCAAGTAGGGTCGGGCCTAGACGAAATCTCCCTTTCCTAGCCGAAATAGGAAAACTTGCAAACTTAGTGCTTTCCATGCATCGCCCAGTGTGTCGCACTAATGCCTTTTCCTGTCGGACCACAAAAAACCCAGTCTCTGAAGTTTAGAAAATTTTGACGAAAATTTGCACTAATGCGTCGCACAGTGCCTCGCACTAGTGCATTTCTTCAGCAGTTGTTTCTTCCTTGAATTTTGACGTCCAGAATTGATTCTCGACCCCCGAACACAATCCCGGCTTAATCCCTTGAGCTGTTACTCAGACTCTAAAGCTCCAAATAGCTCGAATTTTTTCCAAAACATCTACATAACTCATAATCACTCCTACAAGGCATAAAACACACAATAAGTATAAAACACTAGCAATTAAAGCTCAACCACAATAAAAGTGCAGTAAATTAGAGTGTGATAAGCGACTAAAATACGCAATTATAGCCTACCATCAATTATTCATGATTCTATCTTTGATTTTGGCATTTAATTAGTAAATTTAAAAGAGAAATTGAGGGGTTTTGACAAAACTTTTCGAAAGTGAATAATTGGGTTTGGAATATCGATTTGGAGTCCGATTTCAGTGAAACTTGTATGGTTGGACTCATATTCGAATAGTTTATCAGAATTTGTGGGTTTTGTTGGGTTTCGAGGTACGGGCCCATGTTGGGATTTTTGTTGACTTTGAGTATTTGATTAAAAATTCAACCTTTATCATTTGGGCTTGATTCTAATGGCATTATTTGATGTCTTTGAGTTACTCTTGGCTAGATTTGAGCCATTCAGAGGTTGATTCGCGCGGGAATGAATTTTAGTGTATTTATTTGGCTTGTTTGAGGAATGTTTCATACCTAAACGTGAGTTATTAGTGATAACTACGTGCTATGAGTGGTGTACATGTGTGGGGTTGAGCCCATGTGCGTGCACCAGGGTAATTTCTATGCTCGGGGTAGTACTTAGGATACAATATGTCTTGAATTGATTGCTAAGCCTCATGCTATTATGTTTCTTATATTTGTACCCCTTTGTGAGCTAATTTGATCACACTAGAGGTTACATATAGGTAAATTCCCTTATTGAACAAGCTAACTGCTATTTTTGTGATGAAATTGCCTAATTTGAGCTATGGTAGGACACTTCGCACATGCATACACCTTATCATGTCAATTATATCAGTACATGAGTTTGTAATTTGATATCCATTGTTCTTGTGCATGTATTGTTGTATATATACTTTCTGTGTGATATGGACTGGACTAGTATCATGTGAGTGGTCCGTGCTGATCCTAGTTATTATGGGCACGTGAGTTGTCCATGCAATTGTTACTATTGGCACGTAAGTTATCCGTACGATTGTATTTTTGGCATGTGAGTACTCCGTGTAACATGTGGATAAGGATCCATCCCCCTAGGGTCACCCTCTCATATTTTTTTCTTGATGGACAGCAAGTGACAGATTGGGAAAAAAAATAGGTAGGCCTTCTGAGCGGTCATTTAGGGGCCTCGTTAGCGACCCATCATTATTCCCTAAGCTGTCATTAAATAAAATCTGCATCTGCTATTGACTCTAGTGTCCACACAAGTTGTGTTCTAGTTGATGTGGATTTAGGTAAAGTTGATCATTGGTCGGACTTTGCATCTCTTCTCTATTTCCAAATTCCTTAGATGTATACATGATTTTACTAGACCTCTTCTCTATTTTCTAGCTCCGGAGTGTATACATGTCTTTATGTATATCTTCTCTATATGCTACCTTACTCTATGAGATGAGACATGGTACATATCTTCTCTATATGTGAATATGACTTGTTGAATCACTCATATATTCTATATATGCATTGTTGAAGGATTAATTGATGTTTAATGCACATCTTCTCTATATGCAACTGATGAAGGATTATCTGGTATTTCACGTATATCTTCTCTATATAGAAGTTCTATGATTTAATGATATTGGGTGCATATCTTCACTATATGCTGGATTGTTAGTTGATTAAGGTCTTAGCACATTATCGCTTTGTGCATTGATGTGGTTTTATCTGTGTTGTGTGATTATATGGCACCATCGCTGTGTACTTGTGAAATTCAGGGAGTTAGACAGGTTATTAGCGAGTGTCAGTAATAATTCTTACCATTATTACCTCGCCGAGGTTAGCTATGATACTTGCTAAGTACATGGGGCCGATTGTACTTGTACTACACTTCTGCACCTTGCGTGCAGATCTTGGAGCTGAGTTGCAGTGGATGAAGGAAGTTGGCATTGAGATATACTTGCTTTCCGGATATAGCTACCACTTGTCCTTAGTAGTTTTGAATTTGTATCCATTTTTTTTGTATATTTCAAACATATGTTGTATTAATTTTTATACCAGCTTTGTAAATCTAACTCTTAGTGGCTCATGACTTATACTACCAATCCTTGGGATATTGTATGGAAACTCAACTATTTCATTTATTGATTACTTATGATCTTTCTAAGAATTGTGTAAATATTCTTTGGCTTACCTAGCAGGTTCGGTTAGGTGCCATCACGACCAGATAGAATTTGGGTCGTGACATGTTAGTATCAAAGCTCTAGGTTTATAGGTTCTATGAGTCATGAGAAAGTATCTAGTAGAGTCTTGTAGATCGGTATGATTACGTTCACACTTATCTTAGAGAGGCTACATGGCATCTAGGAAACTTCCCATATTTCTTTCTTTCTTTCTTTCTTTACCGTGCAACTTTATTTCAGCTTGAAGCTTACATTTTTGATTTCTTTCTGTCCTTCCGTACGTGATGTTAAGCCCTCGGCATCAGCTATGCATTAAAGACTTATGATGTCACGGATGGGGTGCGAGATGTGTTCTCTGTATTGTAGAGATAGGCCAGTCTGGAGGACTTGAGGTCAGGTTCAGACTGCAGCTTGGGCTTTGTGGTTTCAGTTATGTGAGTATGTGCTTTTGGACTTATATGTCTGGTATAGTCCCTAGAAGTGAGATTGATGGTTCAGTGAGTGGTTGAATAGCTACAAGATGAGTATGATGCGATTCAGGAACGTGCTTAGATGGTTTGCAAGTGACGAGAAGAAATTTGCTTGGGATGTGAAAGGACTATCAATGCTTGATTTCTGTCTTGATGTGTTGTACAGTCTCGAGTTATGAGTGTGTTGAGGAAACTTCCAATTGTTTATTTGTGGAATGAAGTATATTCTTATGTTGTGTTGATAAGTTTAAGTGATTTCATAGTGGTTGTGACCATGATAGGTTTATCGAGAGATGCCAGTTTGAGGCTAAGCAGGTGGTTATCTCCTGTAGGGTGGTTTATGGATATGTGATCCTTGTGATGTTTCTGTGCAGAGTTTCTTTCTACTAGTGAGTTTTTTGTGCTGCAATTTGAATTTGGATCGCTTGAGGAAGCTCGCAGGACTGTCACGAGGATAAATATGCACTTAGCAGACAATTTGAGGTATTTTATGACTAGTGCTACATGCGATTATGAAGGATTTAGTTGAATGATAGTGCGAGATCATGGAAGTTATAAAGTAACAAGGTTGTAGTTATTGGATGATGTGTACTATGGCTTGGAGCCAAGAGGGGGAGTCTGCTCTTGACGATCAAATTGCATGGTCATGTGTTATACTAGTTGGACTAAGGCATACCTGGGGATAAGTTATGGTTTGAAGAGGTTAATGTCGAGGATGACTCGAGTAAGGAAATTTTCAGATGCATGATGTACTTTATTTTATGGGTATATATAAATCTTGGAATAATTCGGGTTTGTTATTCGTGGTGGATGTTGTGTGCAAGGAGAAGTGGTTCACGCAGTTTCTTAAAGGTGGAATTACTTCTTTAAGTGTATGTGTGCTAATAGAGCACAAGTCATTCAGCTTGTTTTGGTGGTGCATTGGAAATTAGAGTAGAGTCGACGACTCTCGAGAATGTTTTAATGAGTTACTGATTCAATTATGGTGTTTGAGGGATTCCCCAAAATTGTATATGTCTAAGACCTGAGATTTGCATTGGATGGTATCGAGACTTGCTGTAGTTATATATCATTAGTGATTCTACATTTCAGTATCAAAGAGGTTAGATAAATATCTTCAAACTCACAAAGGTCTCTTTAGAGTGGGTATCTCGGTTGCAGTACTATTGGGCGCTTAAGGAGGAACACAATAGAATATAGACCTTAAGACGACATGGTTTTATGCTAGGATCTCTTGGGGGTGAGATTTGGGTTAAGGATCATAGTGTACTGGCAAGGAGAAGTGTTAACTTGAAGGCAAGTCGATAGGAACTATAAGAAATAGGTCATCTTGGTTGTGGTTTGGATCATCATAGTAGTAAAAGTGATCAGTTCCTTTGGTGTGGTGAGACTCTACATGTGTTTATTGGTAACACTCATCGGTTGGGCGATTTGCATTACTTGGTTGAGTATGATAGATTCAGTTCTGATGGCTTGATTATGTGCAAATGGATTTCAAAGAGTTCTCGATAGTGTCGACCATGACTTGAGATGGATGTCTTTTACAGATATGAAAAGTATGTTACGTGTTGTGATTTTTCTCCTAGATGGGGGTCAAGTGAAAGGTTTCTAGCTGGATGAGTTTGTATCCTGCTTGTGATTCAGAGATCATAATGGTATTCTCGTATTTTCATACGATGGCATGATAGATGCGATGCGATGCGATGTGTGGGATTGAGATCTGCACGTACAAGATTGTGGTTCCGTTTCAAAGGGAAGGTCATGAGTTCTAGACAACATAGATGGTTTCAGATGCTTAGAAAAATATTGGCACTATCCGGTGTCACCTGAGAAGGGTACACATTTCAGAAGGAGCACTGTGTTTTGACTTATGCTTGATTGGTATTATGAGAATCGCGTAGTTGTTGACTGTTGATGTTCAAAATTTTGCTATGTCGCGCGGAAGATTCATGGGAGTGTTTCTTGTGAGATGATTGTGTATGGGGATGTGTCATTCATGTAAGTGGTGGAGTTGGCATCAGATATGGAGATTCTTGTATTCTTAGGATTTAGAGACTGGGAGTTCTCAGAGACGGACTATTCCTTAGTTGTGGACCTTGAAGGCAGGGCCAGAGTTGGACTACTGATAGTATGTGTTATGGAAAGGTTACTATGGATTTTTGGAAGGTTATTTACCTGTTTCGGGAGGATCAGAATTGATTTAGGGCCCAATTTGGAAAACTAATGAGAATATGTATTCTACATCTCATTAGGTTTGTTACTCTGCACAACTAGTGTTGAGGGGTATGCCATCAGCTCAAGTTGATCTTATTCGTGTCTTGATAGGTTTCGTGTGTTACTCTCATGTGCTACGATGGGTTGTGAGTCTGTTTACTATTTACACACTTGATGCTGCTCTATTTGGGCCTTGTGGCGAAACTCGAGCGAGATAATTCTTGGGGTATTAAATGGTGGATTGCGCCTTGGTTATGGTCTTCTTGTCTGTGGTATATTGTGTTATCCATTTCTCCCTTGTTATGGTCTTGCAATTCGCGTGCTTGCATTTGATATATGCATGTATGATGAGTGTGAGAATTTGGGCAATGGGTAATCCATGTGGACTTGTATATTTGGATCGGGTTACGCACCGCAGTGGAGTTATGTTGGGATATGATCCTTTGTGCTTATTTCGTGTGTCTTGTTTCTATTTTGTGAGATGGGTTCATAGCATTGCGCTTTCTAGTGGTAGCTGTTGATCTTGTGGGATGGTTCTTTCATTTGGTTCTCCTTCTATCATTGGTCACATTCGAGTTGTTGCTTGTTTGGTGCACGGATTGCATCACACGTAGCTCTAGGTGTCATCGGTGTGGTATGTCAGTCAAGTAGCTTGCACTAGGTAAAATGAGAATTTTGGACTTGGAATTTGTGCCATTAGGTTTGGTTGAGATATGTTTGGAAGAATTATGTCATTAGTCAGCTTAGATTTTAGTTATGGTTCTTGTCGAGCGAGAGCGCTCCGCGGCTTGTCTGTCTAAAGGGTGGTTATGAGTTCTACATGTTTCTTTCATCCAAGGCCACAAGATAAACTTTCAAAAATTTCAATTAATTTATTCAAAAAAAGTGAAATACCGAGGACTAAGAATGACAAAGCAAAATTACCAACAAAAAGAATGACGAATCAACCATAAACAACATATGAAAAGCCCAAATATGGCATTAAAAAAATATTATACTGCCCATCGATTTCCCAAGGGAAAGAAGCCATTAGTGTTAAATCCATAGCATTCACACTTCAGATTATGGTGCACTTGCTCCCATTCTGTATGGAGCCTTAAGCTAAATCCAAGTAGTCAGTTTTGGTCTTGGTCAACTTGAAACCTTTAGACTCCATGACCTGTCTCCAAAGCTCCAACCTATCGTTAACTTTGCCTCACAAGAAATACACAAGGTAATGCCCTTGGTTTAAGATTATCTCTTTGAGGTATTGGGACAGTAGCATAACAAAGACAATCAAAATTTCTTAGATGTGAATAATGTGGGGGGTTGTTATAAAGGATTTCATACAGTGACTTGTTATGCAGTAATCTGGAAGGGAGTCTATGTCACAACCCAAAATCAACCATCGTGATGACGCCTATCGTGGAACTAGGCCAGCCTCAACTCAACAACCCAACACCAACAATAATAATTTTGAAAAAGAAATGTTAACGGAAGCATTTAACATTAAAGAAAAACTATTGGAAACATAAGAAAATCCCAAAGTGATACAATCCAGCCCAAAATAGGGTGTCACTGAGTACATGAGCGTCTAGATCGGAATTACAGTCTACTACAGTGTCTAGAGATATAAACTGAAAGTACGACAAAGATAAAGAAGGAGAGTCAAGGCCCGCGAACGCAGTGCAGCTACCTTGATAGTCTCCAAAACTTTAAGATCCTCAATCAGCAACCGCCGCTACGACCGATATCGCCTGGATCTGCACACGAGGTGCAGGGAGTAACGTGAGTACACCAACTCAGTAAGTAACAAGTCCAAACTTTGGAAACCTTAACCTCAACAGGTATAACAAAAATAAATGTGCAGAAACGTAGGCATGCTTTCAAGTCAAATATACAGCTCAAACAGTAAAGGAAATACATATCTGAACAGTGTAAGGTATACAACTCAGCTATCTCTACATGCCAATGAATAGACTGTATGAAATGTACCATGTGCTCCACTCTCCCTGTTCTAACACTTCCAGAGGATCCAGAGGGTTATGTCGTGTATTTTGATGCCTCAGGTGTCGGGTTAGGATGTGTCCTGATGCAACATAGGAAGGTAATTGCGTATGCTTCAAGGCAGTTGAGGAAGCATGAGAGGAATTATCCGACCCACGACCTCGAGTTAGCTGCGGTTGTCCATGCACTTAAGATATGGCGGCATTATTTATATAGTTTTCATGTTGATGTATTTACAGATCATAAAAGCCTACAATATATCTTCAAGCAAAAAGAGTTGAATTTACGACAGAGGCGATGGCTTGAGTTATTGAAAGATTACGATGTTAACATTCTCTACCATCTAGGGAAAGCTAATGTTGTAGCATATGCCTTAAGTCGTCGATCTATAGGTAGCTTAGCACACGTAGAGGCCGAGAAAAGACAATTAACTAGAGAGATTCATCAACTGGCTTGTTTGGTGGTTTGGTTAGTAGATTCTAACGATGCTGGAGTTGTACTCCAAAACACTGCAAAATCATCTCTCATAACTGAAGTCAAGGAAAGGCAGTACGAGGACCTAGAGTTGGTTGAGTTGAGAGAGCGAGTTCCGCAGCAGAAGAAGCCATTGTTAGAGCTCAAGGGAGATGGGGTTCTCAGATACAGGTGCCGTCTGTGTGTTCCATATGTAGCAGGGCTACGAGACAGGATTATGTCAGATGCACATTATTCGTGGTACTTCATCCATCCTGGGTCGACGAAGATGTATCATGACATTAAGGATGTGCACTGGTGGAACGATATGAAGAAGAACATTGCAAAGTTTGTCGCCCAATGTCCTAGTTTCCGGTAGAGCACCAGAAGTCTGGAGGGCTAATGCAGACTATACAGATCCTGATATGGAAATGGGAGGTGATAAACATGGACTTTATCACGGGTTTACCTTGTTCCAATCGTAAGTTCGATTTCATATGGGTGATAGTCAATAGGCTCTTGAAATCAACTCATTTTCTACCGGTCAGATCTACATATACAGTAGAAGATTTTGCAAAGTTATATATTAATGAGATAGTGCGGCTACACGGAGTACCAGTTTCTATTATATTTGACCGTGGGGCTTAGTTTACAGCACACTTTTGGAGGTCATTTCAGAGAGGTCTAGCGATTCAGGTGAATCTCAGCACAACTTTTCATCCACAGACTGATGGGCAAGCCGAGCGCACAATTCAGACGCTCGTGGATATGTTACGAGCATGTGTGTTGGATTTTAAAAGAAGTTAGGATGAACATCTACCTCTTATCGAGTTTGCATATAATAATAGTTACCACTCCAGTATCCAGATGGCTCCGTACGAGGCTTTGTATGGGCGTAAGTGCAGATCTCCTATAGGGTGGTTTGATGTTGGGGAATCTGGGTTATGTGGGCCAGACCTGGTTCAACAGGCCATAGAGAAAGTAAAGCTTATCCGGGAGCGACTGTTGACAGCTCAGAGTCGTCAGAAGTCATATTCTGACGTGCGGCGACGAGACTTAGAGTTCAGGATTAATGACTGGGTATTCTTAAAGGTATCACCTATGAAGGGCGTGATGAGGTTTGGCAAGAAAGGAAAGCTTAGCCCACGGTATATTGGGCCTTATAGGATCATTCGGAGAGTGGGCCAAGTAGCTTATGAGTTAGAGTTTCCCTCGGAATTGGAGTTTGTCCGTCCGGTTTTTCACGTATCTATGCTACGGAAGTGCATTGGCGATCCTACACGAGTGGTGCCCGTGGATGATGTACAGATTACAGAGGACTTGTCATACGAGGAAATTCCAGTTGACATCCTAGACCGACAAATCCGCAAGCTACGAAATAAGGAGGTAGCCTCCATGAAGGTTTTATGGAGGAACAAGAATGTAGAAGAGATGATGTGGGAATCGGAGGAAGAAATGAAGTCTAAATACCCCCACCTATTTCAAACTGAAGATATGGCTCGAGATGGGATGCTACAACATAGCTCTATTCATGGTAGCAGGTCATGAGGTAAGCTTTTATATTTGACTTTCAGTATTTATGATTTAGGGTAGATGAGGCAAAGTGCTGCTATTTATAAACATTGGCCATGTGTGGCATGCATAGTATGTTTTCTGCCTACGTTCAGTTTGGTTTTAGTCTATTGTACGAAGGAGACTCTGGCATAATTTTCCAAAGTCTCTAAGAGCAAACATTCGAGGAAGAATGTTCCCAAGGGGGGAATGATGTTACACCCTATATTTTCGTACGTAAAAGTGCGTCGTAAGCAAACTAATGTAGGACCAAAAATGCGATAATATTTGAAAGTATATAAAGTAAGTTAATCATGTTACCTCGGAGGTTACAAATATTGAAGATCATGAACAACATGTACAAAGAGGGTTGGAAGGTTCAGAAGCTAAAGGAATTAAAGAAAATAATGTTTTGTCGAAAGTCGACATGTTGGGAATGTTATAACATATACTTTTGGGGTGAGACTAGGGTGCTTAACATGATAAGGGGATTATTTTATGATTTATATTAGTCATATGACAGCCGTGTGTTATGTTTTGAAGTCAAGCGAGTTGTGGAACAAAAGTCGATGAAAGTCATCACAAGTTACATTCATAAGTTTTACTGAAAATTTTGGTCAAATGTAACTGTGATTTTCTCCCAATATACTTAGAGTTATGGGGTGTTCCACCCAT
>AWOL01S0029945.1:47116-65274 GCA_000715115.1 Nicotiana otophora
AATCCTCCCAAAAATTTCCCACAAACCCTAATTGATTTTCTCTCCCTTTCAAGTTCTAATTGGAGGTAAAACCTAGAGTGTGAAGAACCAAGATAGGAGCTGAGTTATCCAGAAAATAAGGTGCGTTTACTGCTCTCTTTCATCCATTTTTTCTGCTGTAAATTCATGGTAAGTCATTCTATACTTGCAAGAACTCACAGGACGGTGATCGGAAGCCGTGAGTTGGAGTTATTCACTTTTAGCAGACTATTTTGTGGACTGTTTTGTGTTTCTTTTGGGCTGCATGTTTTACTACTATTTTGTGGGTCTTGGAGGAGGAAGGGGGTATAGAAACATCATATAAATTTAGGATGCTGGGCTGGTCGTTCATCGTAATATTTCTGGGCCATTTGATACTACTACGTTCGTCGTTTTGTGTATGAAGAGATTGGGGTGTGTTGGGCTGTTTTTGTGTTATTTGATGGTGTATATAAGGCTGGAAAATAATGTATATATGTTGTTATTGTTGTGTTCTTGTGTTTTTGGTGTTATCTTTAATTTGGAGGAGGTAAGAATTATAGGGGAGATGCTGCCCGTTTTAATACAAAATACGTTTGCCGTTCGTTGTGCGATAGTTGTTCCTTTCGTAACTTAATAATAGTATTATTATCGTTATTGTAGATTAAGGTGCGAAGAGGTGAGTTCAACTTGGTGATTGGAAAGATTGTGATAAGGTATGTTAAGGCTAAGCCTTCCCTTCATTTTGGCATGATCTCGTAGCTACATGTGTTAGTAATGAGACATAAAGAGAAGTTCGTATTCATGAATTTATTCACATTATTCTAGTCTCATAAGTTACAATATTATTCCTTATCNTTGTAGATTAAGGTGCGAAGAGGTGAGTTCAACTTGGTGATTGGAAAGATTGTGATAAGGTATGTTAAGGCTAAGCCCTTCCTTTATTTTGGCATGATCTCGTAATTACATGTGTTTGATAACGAGGCATAAAGAGAAGTTCATACTCCTGAATGTATATACACTATCCTAGTCTCATAGGTTACAGTATTCTCCCTTATCGGGACTTCACATTCAATTTAGTTTTGTCTTTATTCAGTCAAAAGAGCAGAGGGTCTATATATATACAGTATTACAGTATTTTTACCACCATCGAGCTATAATCGGTGGGCATGCCCCTATTGGGCAACCTCTGATCAGATGGAAAGTTATATACCGAGCCTACTATGGCCGAGAGCCTATGAGCGAGACTACTACGGCAGAGCAGTTACACGTTCCAAGCCTTATAGGGCCGGACATTTATTTTACTTACTATATTGAGAGAGTTGAGTCACTATCAACAGGTAAGTATATCTCCAAATCATCTTTGACTCCCAGTTACTTTCAGTTATCATATTATCAGTTCAGTTTCAGCTTTCAGTTATTTTATTGCCTTACAAACTCGGTACATTATTTCGTACTGACGTCCCTTTTCTGGGGGCTCTGCATTTCATGTGGGCAGGTTCAGAAAGACAGACGGGTAGACCTTCATCAGTAGGTGTTGCCCGAGTTCAGCCTGATTGGTAAGCTCCACGTCCTTTGGAGTTTCTGGGTCTAGAGTTTTGTGTACATCTTATATATATATATATCTGTATATATATTTTGAGTAGGTCGGGGCCCTGTTCCGATCACAGTACATCCATCATTAGAGGCTTGTAGACATATCCTGTCAGTTAGTGTAGTATGTTGGGCTTGTAGGCCTTGTATATATATTTTGTTGGTTTGTCAGCTGTAGTAGTTATGACGGCCTTGTCGGCCAAGCGTTATATTGATGTTTAGTCCGCATTAGTTTCCGTTCAGTTTTATATTTTGCTTCGCAAATTGTCTTGCAATGTAGCCCCATGGCTAACATATGATATTATATGTTCAGAGTCCCTTAGTCGCAAGTTGGTATGCAAGGTTAGGTGAGGCACCGGGTGCCGGTCTTGCCCCCCAGGTTCGGAGCGTGACACCCATAACCCTAGATCATTTTCATCACATTGATAACATAAAAATCTGCTATTGCTTTGTTCACAGTTGATTATTTATTTTCTTTTTATCTTAATTAGTTTAGCATCACTCTTTTTTGGTTTAATAATTAATTAGATAATTAGGATAGTCTAATTTGGTTAATAGCTGATAACAAGTCCTCTTGGGTTCTACACTCTATCTTATCACTTTATTACTTGATGACCGCGTATACTTGCAAGTGCATTTGGCCGCAACAATGTCTTGAATAAATTCCTAAGCCTCATGTTATTATGTTTCTTATATTTGTACCCCTTTTGTAAGGCCCCATAAAATGTTTACCAAGAATCTGATGTTTCAGGATGCCGAGGTAGGCTTAACGTGTTTGAAGGTTGTAGAAAAGCTCGTCCCGGTACGGACTTTTTGGGTTGTTCAATGCGTTGGGGAGTTGGTGGAATAATTTTTGCAGAACATGGAATTTATGCGGTCTATTATGCGACCGTAGAACTATTCTATGGACTGCAGATCCGCCGCAGAGTGGAACAGGAAAATTACCAATTTTTGGAGGTCATTTTGCGGTCCATTGTGATCGCATAACTATTTTGTGGGTCGCACTTCCATCGCAGCTCCAGCATGAGAACATTCTGGAGGGAGATTCCGCGATGCGTTATGAAACTGCACAACTAATCTGTGGACCGCATATCTGTCGCAGACTAGGCCAGGCCATCCCAGTTTTGGAGGACCATTTCGCGGTCCATGTTGCGGACTGTATAACTATTTTGTGATTTTGTCTGCGACTGCAGATTCGGCATGGAGGTTGAAATTGTAGGATTTTCTAACCCGACTGTATTTTAATAAATATACTTAAGGGATAGTTTTTCAAGGGAATTGCTGAGATTTTAAGGGGGGGAGGAACTAGAGAGAGAAGGAGGAACTCCAACATCTTCCACTTCAAGTCCTTGCTCAAGTCTTGGGAATTCAACAAAGAAAGTTTGCAAGTCTTCTTCTAAGAGGTAAGGTTCCATACACTAGTCCTCAATTTCGATTTTGGGCAAAAGATGGGTAATGGGGAGTGTAATTGTTGGGTGTGGGAGTTGATCTTTATGCATGCATGTACCAATAAAAGTGGTGGGATGTTGTTCAGCTAATATTGGCGAGCTATTGGAGTGGGGATTGGTTATAGGGAGAAGTAATTCCACCATAGGAACCATGTAGCCAAATTTATGCTTTTAATATTTGATAAAATGCCTAAGTGATATGAACCCATGAACATCTTCCTAATTATGGTTCAACTCTGTCATATCTCTAATAGATTGAAGTCGCTAGAAGTTTTGGAACGTTGTAGTACTCTAACAAAAGATCAACCAAGGTATGTTTGCTAAACCCTTTCCGTAGAATCGGATTCCTCAAAATTCTTGTAAACTTTGAGTATGATTTGATCAAGTTCCTATTTCCGTCATTTCTACCTGTTGCTATGGTTAGCTGGTCCAAATGCCTACAGTTGATTCATATTCCTATTGTATAATATTATGCTCCTTTTTTATGCGTATCATCAATGTGTTTTGAATTCTTACATGTCTGTGAGTTGAAGATATAATTTTCTCAATGTTTCAGATACCTTAAATGTATTAAGATGATCCTTGAAAGGAAATGAATGAATGAAAGTATGAAATATGAAATAGGGCCATCGCCCTAAGAACGAAAATTACACTTGTGGCCAATAGTGCCAATGAAATGAAAGGAAGTGTGAAAGATTATTAAATGAGTTGTAACTCCTTTATATAATAAATGTTTGGGGAGTATCGTTTAGTCATCGAGGAAGGGTAGGTTGAAATAACCTAACCCTAAAACTACACTTACCGGTGTAGGAGTGATTAAAGGGTAAATCCTTGTGTTGATGTGCTGAGATTATTCTCCTTAATAGGGACGAGATGATAGCTATCGAAGGATGATGTCTACCCACATGGCATTGTGGTGAGACGGCTTAGTCAATCGGGCAGAGATCGGATGCCATGCCGCGCACATGGTGGTGTTGTGTTTTGATGTCGAGCCTTACACTTTGAGGGTGAGACGTATTCGTCGATCGGGCCAAGATCGGACTCCGTGCTATATGCACGGTGGTGTATCGGTACAAATCATCTCCCAGCTTAACAATATTGATATTTACTCGAAAATTTACTTTTTTTTTTAACTTGACCCTTTAATGTTATTTGAGGCTCACATTGATTTCATGTCTCTCCCCTTTTATGTCGTTACTCTATTCCATGAGAGGGTATTTATATTTATATACTAGTATTATTCTATATGTACTAATGTCCCTTTTGCCGGGGATGCTGCATCTTTAATGGATGCAGGTGGTTCCACAGTAGGCAACATCAATCAGTGATAGCGGTACACCCTCTTCTCAGCTGACTTGGTGAGCCCCATTTCATATTGGGGTCTTGTGTCTTTTGTTTCTTATGTATAGTGTTTTGAGGTATAGCAGGGGCCTTATCACGAGGACTATCATATTACTATTTTGTATCAATTAGAGGCTCCGTAGACACAATATGGGTTGTTTTCTGATTTGGTAAAGTCAAACTTGAAATGTTGTATTGGTAACACATGTTTTCACTTTTAAACTATGAATGCGTAATATATTTTGGAATTGTAAATGGAGTTTCTAAAAGAAATGAAATTGGTGTTGTACATGTGCGATCAAGACTAGGTGGAATTTGGGTCGTGAAAGACTGAGGGTGTCTATTTTCAAGAACCAATTTGGATTCATGCTGGGGCGATAGACCACATAAGCCATTCATCTTATCAGAATATTGGTGGAGCAGTATAGGGAGAGGAAGAAGGACTAACACATGATTTTTATCGACTTGAAAAAGGGATATGAAAATGTCCCAAGGGAGGTTCTATGGAGATTTTTGGAGGCTATAGGTGTTCTAGTAGCATACATTAGGGTGATTAAGGACATGTATGATGAAGTAAGGATCCGGTTCAGGATAGTGCGAGGAGACTCGGGTCACTTCCTAGTCATGATGGGGTTTCACCACAGATAAGGTCTTCGCCTGTTCTTATTTGCCTTGACGATGTATGTATTGATGCGGCACATTTAAGGGAGGTGGCATGGGACATGTTATTTGTTGATGACATAGTGCTCATTGACGGGAGTTCTTAAGCTCTTGGAAACTCCACTCGCAAGCCTCTGTCATTGAAACTTAGTTTCTTTCTGCGTCAACTTCGTCAATGGTGCCGAAAGGGAAGACAATTCCTCTACGAACCTCCGGTAGTATCCTGCTAAGCCTAGAAAGCTACGAACCTCTGTCGGAGTGGTAGGTCTAGGCCAAGATTTCACGGCCTCAATCTTCTAAGTGTCTACTTTTATACTTTCATCTGATACAATATGCCCTAAGAATGCTACAGACTTCAACCAGAACTCACATTTAGAAAACTTAGCATACAACTTACGATCACGGAGGGTTTGGAGCATCGCTCGCAGGTGGTCCGCATGCTCATCCTCTGAACGGGAATAAACCAGAATATCATTAATAAATACTATCACGAACAAATCTAAAAATGGCTGGAATAGGTCATTTATCAAGTCCATAACTACGGCGGGTGCATTCGTCAACCCGAAGGACATGACAAGGAACTCGAAGTGGCCATATCGAGTCCTAAAAGCTGTCTTCGGAATATCTTTTTCCCGAACTCTAACCTGGTGGTACCTCAACCTCCAATCTGTCTTTGAAAAGCATCTAGCCCCCTGCAACTGATCAAACAAGGCATCGATCCTTGGAAGTGGATACTATTCTTAATAGTTACCTTGTTTAGCTGCCTATAATTGATACACATCCTCAACGAGCCATCTTTCTTCCGCACAAACAGTACCGGTGCACCCTAAAGTAAGGTACTTGGCCTGATGAAACCTTTCTCCAGCAAATCTTTTAACTTCTCCTTAACTCCTTCAATTCGGCAAGTGCCATTCTATACGGAGGGGCGGATATTGGTTGAGTTCCTGGAAGTAAATCGATGCTAAAATCAATCTCTCGCTCTGGAGGAATACGTGGAAGCTCATATGGAAACACATCTCCATGCTCTTTGACTACGGGAATAGACTGAAGTGTAGGTATCTGAACATCTGCATCTCTAACTCGCACAATATGATAAATTCACCCTTTATGATCATTTTCCTGGCCTTCAGATATGAAATAAACCTACCTCTGGGTGTCGCTGTATTATCTACCCATTCAACGACTGGATCACTCAAAAAATGAAATCTGGCTGCGTTTGCTCGGTAATCAACTGGTTGGCAGCTTGGCATTCAACTGTGGCATAGCAAGCTGCCAACCAGTCCATGCCCATGATAACATCACAATCCATCATCTCTAGCTCAACTAGGTCAGCTGAGGTCTGACGACTACAAACTATCACCGTACAACCTCGGTAAACCCGTCTAGCAATAATCAATTCTCTGACCGGTGTAGATACCGCAAAAGGATCACTTAGTATTTCAAGCACTATACCAAATTTCCCCACAAAAAATGGGGAAATATATGATAAAGTAGATCCTGGGTCTATCAAGGCATAAGCATCATGAGAGCAAATGGTCAATATACCTGTCAAAACGTTTGTTGAAGACTCCTAGTCCTGTCACCTCGGTAAAGCATAGATACGGTTCTGATTACCACCTGAACTGGAACCTCTACCTCTGGCTTGACCTCTACCAGCCGAAGACTGAGACTCACGCCCTGAAAGATGCACGAACATAGATGATCATGTTGCTGAACTCGCTGGTTGTGCATTCCCCCAAAATCTCTATTTGGGAAATCTCGAATCATATGCCCAGACGCCCACATGTATAACAAGAATCAGAACCTGCTCGGCATTAGCCCAAGTGTCCTCTACCACAGATGTCACACCGCTACAGAAATGACCATGTCTGCGCACAACCTCGCTGTCGCTGCAAATCAGATGCCCGTGAGCTCTCACTTGGTCCTGACTGAGTATAGCGATAATACATGTAACCCTGTAACTGAGGTGGAGGAGGCCTAGTGGGCGTCTGAAGTACTGGGGCCTATAACTACCCTGAGATTGCTCCTGAGACCTGTAAAATCTCATCCTCTTGCGTTGCCCTTACTCAGCCTTATTTGTACCCTACTGCCGACGCCTATCCCTTTCTATATTTTGGACGAATGGCTGAATCCGAGAGATATCCATACTATCCTGCAATGCAGCAGTGGCACATGCCTCGGTTAACTCTGGGGACAACCCTGCTATAAACCTGTGAATCCTGTCTCGTATAGTAGCAACTATGGATGGTGCATATCTGGCCAATGAGTCAAAATGGAGACTATACTCTCGAACACTCATAGTGCCCTGCTTGAGGGCTAGAAACTGATCGACTCGAGCCTGTCGGATCTTGCGCGGTAAGTACTGGTCAATGAAGGCATCTGAAAAATTCTCCCAAATAGCTGGAGGTGCATCACGTCCCCTGGACCTCTCCCATCCCTCGTACCAAAGGATGGCTATATCTCGGAGTCGAAAAGCTGCTAGCTCAACTACCTCTTTCTCCGTGGCATGCATATCCTGAAAGATCTTGTGAAGCTGATCTATGAAATCCTGTGGGTCCTCTCTCTGATCTGTCCCTTTGAACTCTGGGGGACTCAAAGCAATAAACTCTCGGACCCTTGAACTCCCAAACCCCTCAGAAGATCCTGCACTAACGGATTCCCTAGCCTATTGCTGGGTTGCTACCAACTGTGTCAACAAATGCACTGCACTCCTCAAGTCCTGGTCTGTTGGAAGTGGAGGGGGAACTGGATGTGCGGTTTCCCTAGGAATCTCATCAGGTGGTGGAGGAGCCGGTAATGGCTGAGTAGGGGTCTCGCCTTGGGCCTCAGACTGGGCCCCATCTACTGGGGGTACCCTGTTGGTCCCCTCACCTGCTGCTGTATCTCTCATCTGGTTAGCCTTAGTCTTCCTAGTCACCGTCATATGTGCATGAAAACAGCAACACGTAAGTTTAACTCAAATTTCCTATAACTCAGTTCTATAGCACGATTTAGATTTGAAAAAGGGTAACCAATTCCTAAATGGCATGTAGTTCCCTACTTATATAATGTGGTACAAAATACATCTATAAACATGACCCTACTAGACACGGCTTGTAGACTCCCTAGGATAGAACTGCTCTGATACCAAGTTTGTCACACTCCGAACCTGGGGGGCGAGACCGGCACCCAGTGCCTTACCTAACCTTGCGTACCAACTTGCGACTAAGGGACTCTGAACTTATAATGTCATACTTTGGCCATGGGGCCACATTGCATGACAATTTGCGAAGCAAAATATAAAACTGAGCGGAAACTAATGCTGAGTAAACATCAATATAACGCTGGGCCGACAAGGCTGTCATAACTACTACAAATGACAAACCAACAAAATATACATACAAGGCCTACAAGCCCAACATATTACACTAACTGACAGGATATGTCTACAAGTCTCTACTAATGGATGTACTATGATCGGAACAGGGCCCCGTCCTACCCATAACATATATACAAATATACATAAGATGTACACAAAACTCTAGATATGGAAGCTTCGAAGGACGTGGAGCTTACCAATTAGGCTAAACTCGGGCAACACCTACTAAGGAGGTCTACCCGTCTGTCTGTTTGAACCTGCACGCATGAAATGCAGCACCCCTAGAAAAGGGACGTCAGTACGAAATAATGTACCGAGTATGTAAGGCAATAAAATAACTGAAAGCTGAAACTGAACTGATAATACGATAATTGAAAGTAACTGGGAGTCAAAGATGATCTGGAGATATACTTACATGTTGATACTGACTCAACTCTCTCAATATAGTAAGTAAAATAATTGTACGGCCTTATAAGGCTCGGTATATATAACTGCTCTGCCATAGTAGGCTCGCTTATAGGCGCTCGGCCATACTAGGCTATGTATCTCGACCATGCTGGGCTCGCTCATAGGCGCTCGGCCACAGTAGGCTCGGTATATAACTTTCCATCTGATCAGAGGTTGCCCAATAGGGGCCTGCCCATCGATTATAGCTCGATGGTAATGAAAATACTGTAATACTGTATATATAGGCTTNATCGGAACAGGGCCCCGTCCTACCCATAACATATATACAAATATACATAAGATGTACACAAAACTCTAGATATGGAAGCTTCGAAGGACGTGGAGCTTACCAATTAGGCTAAACTCGGGCAACACCTACTAAGGAGGTCTACCCGTCTGTCTGTTTGAACCTGCACGCATGAAATGCAGCACCCCTAGAAAAGGGACGTCAGTACGAAATAATGTACCGAGTATGTAAGGCAATAAAATAACTGAAAGCTGAAACTGAACTGATAATACGATAATTGAAAGTAACTGGGAGTCAAAGATGATCTGGAGATATACTTACATGTTGATACTGACTCAACTCTCTCAATATAGTAAGTAAAATAAATGTTCGGCCCTATAAGGCTCGGAACGTGTAACTGCTCTGCCATAGTAGGCTCGCTCATAGGCACTCGATCATACTAGGCTCTATATCTCGGCCATTCTGGGCTCGCTTATAGGTGCTCGGCCACAGTAGGCTCGGTATAAAACTTACCATCTGATAAGAGGTTGCCCAATAATAGCATGCCCACTGATTATAGCTCGATGGTGGTGAAATTATTGTGATACTGTATATATATAGACCCACTGCTCTCTTGACCGAATAAAGACAAAACTAAACTGAATGTGAAGTCCTGATAAGGGAGAATACTGTAACCTATGAGACTAGGATAGTGTATATAAATTCGGGAGTATGAACTTCTCTTTATGCCTTTTTATCAAACACATGTAATTACAAGATCAGGCCAAAATAAAGGAAGGGCTTAGCCTTAACATAACTTATCACAATCTTTCCAATTACCAAGTTGAACTCACCTCTTCGCACCTTAATCTACAATAACGATAATAATACTATCATTCAGTTACGAAAGGTACAACTATCGCACAACGAACGACAAACTTATTTTGTATTAAAACAGGCAACATCTCCCCTATAATCCTTACCTCCTCCAAATTAAAGATAACACAAACAACACAAGAACACAAAAATAACAACATATATACATTATTTTCCAGCCTTATATACACCATCAAATAATACAAAACAGCCCAACACACCCCAATCTCTTCATACAAAAAACGACCACCGTAGTTGTATCAAATGACCCGAAAATATTACGACAAATGACCAGCCCACCAACCTACATTTATATGATTTTTACATACCCCCTTCCTCCTCCAAGACCCACAAAATAGTAGTAAAACACGCAGCCCAAAAGCAACACAAAACAGTCTGCTAAAAGTGAATAACTCCAACTTATGGCTTCCGATCACCGTCCCGTGAGTTCTTACAAGTATAGAACGACTTTCCATGAATTACTGCAGAAACAATGGATGAAAGAGAACAGTAAACGCACCTTATTTTTTAGATAACTCAGTTCCTATCTTGGTTCTTCAAACTCTAGGTTTTACCTCCAATTAGAACTTGAAAGGGAGAGAAAATCAATTAGGGTTTGTGGGAAATGTTTGGGAGGATTTTTGCAAAGCTTATGTCTGGTTATTATGCCCTATTTTCAGTCTAATATATGAAGAAAATAGGCCTTTAAAATTCCTCTTTGGACGACCCGAAATGGCCCATTTTTGGGCTCTCATTTAAGCAAGTAGGTGACACACCTACTTGTCACCTAGCAGCCTACGCAGTCTCGCAAAAACGCCCATATCTCTCTACTCCGATGTCGTATTGATAAACGGTTTCATGAGTTAGAAAGTAGACTCGTAGATCTTCAATATGATGGGTGGAACACCCTGTAACTATAAGTATATTGGGACAAAATCACAGTTATATTTGACCAAAATATTCAGTAAAACTTATGAACGTAACTTGTGATGACTTTCATCGACTTTTGTTCCACAACTCGCTTGACTTCAAAACATAACACACGGCTGTCATACGACTAATATAAATCATAAAATAATCTCCTTATCATGTTAAGCACCCTAGTCTCACCCCAAAAGTATATGTTATAACATTCCCAACTTGTCGACTTTCGACGAAACATTATTTTCTTCAATTCCTTTAGCTTCTGAACCTTCCAACCCTCTTTGTACTTGTTATTCATGATCTTCAATATTTGTAACCTCTGAGGTAACATGATTAACTTACTTTATATACTTTCAAATATTATCTCATTTTTTGTCCTACATTAGTTTACTTACGATGCACTTTTACGTACGAAAATATAGGGTGTAACAATGGGCTATCTAACATTCCCATTGTATTCTTCAATTGAGTCGACTAACTAATCTATATGCAATCTAAAATTCTCACTTTCAATTTTAATTCTAGATTCGTAGATAGTATTTAATTAGTGATCAAGCAATCAAATAATTCAGCGCAAGATTGAATAAATAAACTAATATAATAAATTAAAAAATCAAAATCAATATTCGAATAATAATATTCATGGAAGAACCACAACCCTAGAACGTAAAGTTTAGATCCACATAGACATGGTAGCCAAACAACAAATCATACAAAAGAATATAAAAATTACTATGTTTGATGGAAGAAAAGATGAAACCCGGCCTCCACGTCGGCTATGTGCTCTCCTTCGATCAAATGTTACTCTCAAAAACTTCCTCCCCCTCCAAAATAGTTTAGGAACCCTTTTATACGAGTTGGGGTGTGTAGGGCCGAAAAATCTTGTCCCGAACGAAGTGAAAAAGATCCCGTCACCCGACATCCAGGGCAGCACGTCGCGCTGGCCCTGAGTCTATCCTAGTAGCGTTCACGCCTCCCCTTTCCATTCTTTCTTTAAATAGTATCTCTTTTCCCTTGTCTTCTACTTGGGGGGACAAATCTCTTCATCTTCATACCGCTTTATTCTTACAAAGTTAAAATATAATAGTAAGCATAAAATAGTATAATTAATACTCAAAAGATGATTAAAAGTATTATAATGTGAGGCAACAATGGTTACATATATACATTTTTAGCCGAATATCAGACATATCGTAGTCTAAGCACTATCCGGAGCATGGATAATACCCTCGTTAACGTATATGGGTACCACACTTCGCATGTACGCCACCCATAGAACGTAACTATCACTAATAACTCCGACAATTAGTGCCTCAGATAAGTTTAGGTAAGATACGTACCTCAAAGAAGCCAAATCAATACTCTAAAAATGCCTTCCTGCGGATGGACCTCTGAACGGCTTGAATCTAGCCAAAAGCAACTCAAAAACATCAAAGAATGCTAAAGGAATCAAACCAAAATGATAAAGGTCGAATCTGTAATCAAATACTCAAAGTCAACCAAAAGGTCAACCTGAGACTCGCACCCCGAACCTGACATAAATCATAAATTTCAACAACCCATTCAAATACTAGTCCAACCATACAAGTTTCATACAAATCTGACTCCTAGTCGATGTTCAAAACCCAATTATTGACTTTAGAAAAGTTTGGCCAAAAACCCTCAATTTCTCTTTTAGATCCATCAATCAAATGCCAAAATTTAAGATGAAATCATGAATAATAATCAAAACCGAGTCAAGGACACTTTCCCTAATCCAAGTGGTAAAAATCACCTCAATCCAAGCTCTCAATCTGAAAATATAGTAAAATAAGTTCTAAGTCCGAAAAAAACAACTAATATGCATTGTCTAGTAGTACCCTATGCGATCGCGATGCACAAAAGTACACTGCCTCAGAAACTTCTTCGTGAACGAGTCCTGACGTACGTGAATGTGGTGGCCAACCGAGCCCAATATCAGTGAACACGGATGAACATACGTTAATGCAGCATGCTGACCGCTAACCCCAACACATCGTGAATGCGATGCCTGATGCGCGAACATGAAGAAAATCAATCTCAACACTCCACGAACATGATTTACCCAACACGAACGTGATGAATAAACCACTAGGGACCCAAAACACACTTTGTGGTCGCGAAGCTCCTACGCGATCGTGATGCTCATCAGACCAGCACCATAAATCAGAAAAATCAGCAACCAAAAACAAGGGGGAAATGGTCCGAAATCACCCCGAAATATACTGGAGCCCCTCGGGTCCCTGTCTGAACATGCCATCAAGTTCAAAAATATAACACAGACCCACTTGAGGCCTCGAATCCCACAATATTACATCAAAATCACGAATCGCACCTTAATTCAAGCTTAATGAACTATTTCAAATATCTAAATTCCAAACTTACACCGAATACGTCTAAACAACTTGGAATGCCCCAAATTTTACACACAAATCTTAAATCACCATACTACCTATTCCAAGGCTCAAAATCCCAAACGGACATCAGTAGACACAAAGTCAACTATGGGTTAAACCTATCAACTGTCCAAACCTACAAACTTCCAACTTTCGGCAATTAGTCTCAAAACCATCTAGGAACACCGAAACTCAAATCAAAGCATATGCCCAAGTCTAAAATCATCATCCCAGCCTAGAAAAATCATCAAAACTATGACCCGAGGTTAAATAAATAAAAATCAAACTTGGTCAATACTTCCAACTTAAGCTTCCAAATCGAGAGCCATTCTTCCAAATCAATCTCAAAAAATTTGAAGACCAAAACCGACCATTCACACAAGTAATAAATAATCATATGAAGCTACTCAAGACCTCAACTACATAAACAAAATGTTAATGCTTAAAACGACTGACCGGATCATTATATTTCCTCACCTTCATCTCCACTACCCTCTCCTATACTTTCATAGTGTGGCTTAGTAGCTTGATCTTCCTTAAACATCCAAGTGACCAATTACTTAGGATCTCTAGACATAGTAATATCTTTCATCCTCTTTCCTTGGATATCATAAGTGAGGCACTTGTACATTTGTAATAGTCCATTAATACATGCAGACCTTTTGGAGCTAAAGATTCACTTGCATTTCTGTAACATAGAATTACAGGCAGCTTCATTCTGATTGGATAAAACCTATTCTTGCTAAAACAATTCAAACAAAATGGAATAAAGAACTCCCAAACTGAATGTTTACTATTGAGAGATACATATGACAAGTAAATAAGGTTCGTACTAGACCAACAGCAGAATGTTGATCAGATGCAAAATGTTAGAACGCCCATGCAAGTTGGATTCCTCAGAAAGTTCTGTCTGTTCCTTAAAAGGAATATGTCAACTGGAGGAGTTCATGGTCAAAAGGGATTTTTTAACTTGGAAAGAGAAGGTTGACGAGTTGGAATGAAATAAGAAAAGCAAATCTAAATAGGTGTCGTTTTCCTTAACCAAAATTTTAGAGCATTAATTGAAGAAGATTTTCTGCCAACTTTGCAACTAAAAAAGGAGACTTTTTTCCACAGTTCAAGACTACTGCTATTGAGAGAAATCACATAGAATTACTTTAATCACAGCAAGAAGATACTTCTGGTGATTCCAGTTGATCAACTAAAGAACCAGTTCCTGAAGACGAAGTTGTTGAAGTTCTTTAGTTGTTAGGTTGAATTAAGGTGTTCTAAGTTATAACCTATTTGCTTTTGTGAAGGGTAATCAATAGGTTAGTGCGGAAACTTTGAGTTTTTGTTAGCTTCCTAAACTAAAGTTAGTTTGGCAAGGGATTACTATAATTGAGTTGATTGTAGGGGTTAAGGTACTTGAGTTAGTTCCCTTGGTTATAGAGTTGTAACCTAAGATTTCTTTTTGAAGTTTAGTGGAGATTTGAGGAAACTCCTACTAGGTATGTCGTAGTTTTTACTCCCTTGAGCAAGAAGGTATTCCACGTAAAAATTTGTGTTGGTTAAATTTCCGCAATATTTTTTGTTTGCATCTGTTTACATAGTTCAAAGAACCGGATTCTTTAAAATAACAAAAATCGGGTAAGACACAATTCAAACCCCCTTCTTGTGTCTAGGTATATCGTAAAATATTAATTGGTATCATAGCAGGTTATTTCATGAGAGACTAACACCTTGAAAGGATCTATAATGGCTGCACCATCGCATGCTCAAGAAAGACAATCAACTATCAGGACACCACTGTTTAATGGAAAACACTACGGTTGGTGAAAGGAAAGGATGCATGATTTCTTGGAAAGAGAATACCTGGAGCTTTGGGATATTATTGAAAAGGGACCAAATATTCCCATGCTAGTTGATGATAAAAGGATCCCTACTGGACCAGAGGCAAGAGAAAAATATTCAGAAGAGGATGTTAAAGGAGTTCAAAAGATTGCTAAAGCCAAGAAGATTATGATCTGTGGTATTGGTCCGGATGAATACAATCAGATCTCAACATGCAGTGATGTAAAATTTATATGGGATACCTTGCAGTGTGTTAATGAAGGTGTGTCTCAAGTGAAACAGTCAAAGATTGATATGCTAACCAGGCAATATGAATTATATAAGATGAAAGAGGGGAAAACCATCCTTGAGATGCATACAAGGCTCACATCGATTATATTGACATATGAATATGGAAGAACAAAGTGATTGATGCATTGCAGTAACACTTGATAAGAAAGTGATAACAAGGTTAATGTAATTACTGAAGCAAGAAATTTGAACGCAATGACTCTTGGTGATCTCATTAGTAATCTGGAGATGTTTGATTTAAAACTCAATCAAGATTATATAGATCGACAATCTGCTGAACTTCGCAAGACCAAGAACCTAGTTCTCAAGACCACTCAGAAGCAGGATTGAAGAAGATGACATGGCATTGCTTACTATACGCTTCTAGTGAGTTATAAGGAAAGGAGGATTTTCTAAAAAAGGTAACACATCCAAACCAAAGACTATAGAGAAAAACAACACAGATGGATGCTACAAGTGTGGAAAGAAAGATCACTTCATCAAGGACTATCCATCATGGGAAGCTGAGTGGAAGAGGAATAATCCTGAAAAGGTAAAACAACAGAAAATAGATTTGGTTCATGGACGGAGGATGACAAATAAGGCTATGGACAAAATTATAAAAGAGATGTGGCTACCAAGCAATCATCTTCAATTGATGAGTCTGGTGATAATGATGATTAAAGTGATGAAAAGGATCAATCACTGATGTCCAAGAAAGATAGTGATTCAGAACCTGAAGATCTTCTGGCATTAATGGTAAACTAAGACTCTGATGCTGATAAGGAAGAATAACCTAAGATAAGTTTTCAAAACATCAAAGAAAAAATTCATACCTACTCTAAAGAGAAATTAATCTCCTTGTCTGGTGTCTTGCTTTATGAATATCAAAAGGTTTCTGATGAAAAGAAATAGTTAATGAATGACTATGCATCACTTAGGTTTAAACACAAAGATCTTGAAATAAGTAGAGAAAAACTTGAAGTCTTTGTAGTTGATCTCAAGGACCAGATCCTTACTCTAAAAGATGAAAAGACTGCCTTATCAATTGTGAGCAACAAATTTCTCAATGCTCCCAATAAAGGGAAAGACCTAGCCACAAATATTTGAGAAAAACTAGAAAATGAACTAAACGAAGTTAAAAAACTGAAAAGCTTAGGATTTTTCAAGAAAATCTGGATAAGGCTAATTTTGAATTAGAGAAGAACTTAAAATGGACCTAGTCTTCCTAATTAATATTTAACACGCATGAAAATCACAACAACAACAAAAAGGGTCTAAGACATACAAAGGCTAAAATTCCATACAATCCACATAGTAAGTATATAGATATCCCAAATAATCTCCTATGCACTCATTGTAGTAATAGTGGACACTTCAAAGAAATATGCACGACTAGAATTCAAGCAAGCCTGAAAAATATTACATATGTTGAGAAAAGGAAAGTGATGAAACCTGGTTCTTCACTGAAAAGTGGAAAACTATCACAACCCAAAATCCACCTAGTCATGATGGCACCTAACCCAACCCGCTGGGAAAGTCAAATAACAATCATCACAACTCAAACGAGAATAATAAGAATCAGTAAGTGAAATAACTAAATTTCTATACAATAACTCACATATTGGTAGTACAAGTCATGACCCACTAAGACTTAGATTTACAAAGTTGTATTAGAATAAATACAACATCTGTTTGCAATATACATAAATAGACCACGAATCTGAAACTACCAAGGATAAGTGATAGCTATGTCTAGAAAATAGGTACATCTTCAATGCCAACTACCGCCATACACATCAACATCAGCTCCAAGATCTGCACGCAAGGTGCAGAAGTGTAATATGAGTAGAACTGACCCCATGTACTCTATAAGTAACAAACCTAACCTTAGACTAAACGTAGTGACAAGCTTGGATGAAGGTTAGTGTCCGACACTAGGGGTGTACATGGACTGGGTTGGTTCGGTTTTTATCAAAACCAAACCAAACCAACTATAACGGTTTGGATTAGTTCGGTTTTGGCAGGTTTTTCGGGTTTTTCGGGTCTTTTCTTACTTAACATATATTTACTTATAAAATTTTAACAAAGTAAGATTGAAATAATATCTTAGTAAAAAATTAAAAAATTCTTATGGGAGAATTTACTTAGTAACACATGATAGTTATATTTTTAGTCGTCTGACAATAATTTTTCGTTGATGTACACTTTCAAGGTTAGCTGAATTTAGTAATTAAACATAAACTCAATATGATACCTAAATAATAATAATAAACACTTCAAATTCGAAATAGATATAAGAATTTAGTAGATCTTGACATATGAATATGGAAGAACAGAGTGATTGATGCATTGCAATAATACTTGATAAGAAAGTGATCGTACAACCCATTATTTAAGGTTAATAAATATGGAAAAGTTCATATTTTATTAAATATTATATCCCGTAAGAGAATCCCAAATAATTTTGGACATTTTTAAAGAAAATTGTATATACAATCTTAAAAGTATATATTTATATGTCGGTTTGGTTCGGATTGTTTAATCGGTATTGGTTCGTTTGTACACCCCTATCTAACACCACTAATCAATAACGACACATGATATAATGGTGGAAGTAAAAGAGAACAACTATAGAGATATAATGTTCAACTAGTTCACAAGTACAAAATATTTGACATGATTTTCAAGTATAACAGTCAAAGCCCCAAATCTGTTACAACCCATGTTTTCGTACGTACGAGTCGTCATAAGTCAATTGATGTAAGCTC
>AWOL01S0029946.1:0-13606 GCA_000715115.1 Nicotiana otophora
AAAATTATAGAAATCAATTTCATAAGAAAATATTACATTTTTCAATAAAATCCGAAATTAGCTTAAAAATTGCACGTGGGGCCCAAATCTCGGAATCCGGCAAAACTTATAAAATCCGACAATCCATTCAATTACGAGCCTAACCATATCAGTTTCATTCAAATCCGATTCCGGATCGACACCGAAATCTCAAAAAAATCGTTTCTATGAGATTTCTAAAATTTCCCAAACTTCAATCTCAAAACACAAATTAAATGGTGAAAATAATTATATATTTGTGTATATTGACCAAATCTAAGTAAGAATCACTTACCCATAGATTTTTCGTTGAAAATATATCAAAATCGCCTCTCCTCAAGCTCCAATTTGTTAAAAAGGCAAATGGGACTAAGTCCCTTGTTTTTATAACTTACAGATTTGTGAGGGAGCTCGATTTTGTAAGGGAGCTCGATTTGTCAGGGAGCTCGATTTTGTTAGGGAGCTCGATTTGTCAGGGAGCTCGATTTTGTCAGGGAGCTCGACTTTGTCCGGGAGTTCGATTTGTCAGGGAGCTCGATTTTGTTAGGGAGCTCGATTTTGACAGCGAGCTCAATTTTGTAAGGGAGCTCGATTTGTCAGGGAGCCCGATTTTATCAGGCAACCCGATTTTGACAGGCAGCCCGATTTTGACAGCATTTCCAGCAGAAAAATTGCAACAGCTTTTGCAGCAGCTAAGTCCCACTTTTGATCCGTTAACCATCCGAAACACATCCGAAGCCCTCGGGACCTCAACCCAATACAGAAACAAGTCCTAAAATATCATACGAACTTATTTAAAACCTCAAATCACATAAAAACAATGCTAAAATCACGAATCATGCTCCAATTCAATCTTAATGAAACTTAGAATTTTCAACTTCTACATTCGATGCCGAAACCTATCAAATCAAGTCCGACTGACCTTAAATTTTACACCCAAGTTATAAATGACATAACGGAGCTACAAAAATTTTCAGAACTAGATTCCGACCCCGATATCAAAAAGTCAACTCCCCGGTCAAACTTCCAAACTTTAAATTTCTATTTTAGCAATTTCAAGCCTAATTTCACTACGGACTTCCAAATAAAATTTCGATCACGCTCCTAAGTCCAAAATCACCATACGGAGATGTTGGAATCATCAAAACTCTATTCTGAGGTCGTTTGCATAATTCGACATCCGGTCATTATTTGAACTTTAACTTTTAATTTTTTCATCAAAATTCTGCATCTCGGACTAAGGACCTCAGAATTTGATTCCGGGCACACGCCCAAGTCTCAAATCACGATACGGACCTACCGGAACTGTTAAAACACTAATCCGAGTCCGTTTGCTTAAAATATTGACCAAAGTCAACTCAGTTGAGTTTTAAACCTCTAATTCATATTTTAAGCCATTTTCACATGAAAACATTTTGAAAAATTTTACGGATTGCGCACGTAATTCGAGGAATGATAAATAGTGCTTTTTGAGGTCTTAGAACACATAATTAATTATTAAATTTAAAGATGACATTTTGGGTCATCACATTCTCCACATCTAAAACAAACGTTNCGTCCTCGAACGGAGTTAGAAAAAGTACCTGAGCTGGTGAATAAGTGTGGATAACGGCTGCGTATATCAAGCTCAGTCTCCCAAGTCGCCTTCTCGACCGGATGACCCCTCACTGAACCTTCATGGAAGCAATGTTCTTTGACCTCAGCTTTCGAACCTGCCTATCCAAAATAGCCACTGGTTCCTCAACATAAGATAGATCGTTGTCCAACTGAACCGAACTGAAGTCTAACACATGAGACGGATCGTCGTGATATTTCCGAAGCATGGAAACATAGAATACCGGATGAACCACAGAGTGACTAGGTGGTAGTGCAAGTTTGTAAGCCACTTCTCCAACTCTCTCAAGAATCGCAAAAGGCCCAATATACCTAGGGCTCAACTTGCCCTTTTTCCCGAACCTCATCACACCCTTCATAGGCGAAACCCGGAGCAATACCCACTCATCAACCATGAATGCAACATCACGAACCTTTCGATCCGCATAACTCTTCTGTCTAGATTGGGCTGTACGAAGTCGATCCTGAATCAACTTAACCTTTTCCAAGGCATCCTGAACCAAGTTTGTACCCAAAAGTCTAGCCTCGTCTGGTTCGAACCAACCCACTAGAGACCGGCACCACCTACCATACAAGGCCTCATACGGAGCCATCTGAATACTTGACTGGTAACTGTTGTTGTAAGCAAACTCCGCAAGTGGTAAGAACTGATCCCAAGCACCCCCAAAATCTATCACACATGCACGAAGCATATCCTCCAGTATCTGAATAGTGCGTTCGGACTGCTCGTCCGTCTGAGGGTGGAATGTTGTACTTAACTCTAACCGAGTACCTAACTCACGTTGTACTGCCCTCCAAAACCGTGAGGTAAACTGTGTACCCCGGTCAGAGATGATAGATATTGGTACACCGTGAAGTTTGACAATCTTACGAATATATACCTGAGCCAGTTGCTCTGAAGAGTAAGTAGTAATCACAGGAATGAAATGAGCTGATTTGGTCAGCCTATCCACAATCACCCAAATTGGGTAGCAAACGTAGTGGTAGTCCCTAAAAATGGGAATACACTAAGAATGTCTGTACACTACAAAGATTTGAATAAGGCATGCCCCAAAGACTCTTTTCCTTTGACCAACATCGACCGTATGATCGATGCCACGGTCGGCCATGAAATCGTCAGTTTTCTCGATGCCTATTCCGGGTAAAACCAAATACAGATGAACCCAGGTGATCAGGAAAAAACTTTCTTCATCACTAAATATGGCACATATTGTTATAACGTAATACCGTTTGGATTAAAAAATCACGGTGCCACTTACCAACGCCTAGTAAATCGTATGTTTGAGAAACAAATAGGAAAATCAATGGAAGTTTACATTGACGACATGTTAGTTAAGTCCCTGCGAGCAGAGGACCACTTAAAAAATTTGCAAGAAACCTTCAGCATACTGAAGCCGTACAATATGAAGCTAAACCCAGAAAAATATGCATTTGGAGTTGGGTCGGGTAGGCTCCTCAGATTCATGGTATCCAATCGGGGAATCAAAATCAATCCCGATAAAATTAAATCCATCGAAGATATCACGGTCGTGGACAATGTAAAGGTCGTGCAAAGGTTAACCGGCCGAATAGCCTCCCTGGGTGATTTATTTTGAGGTCGTCCGACAAGAGCCACCGATTATTCGCACTATTGAAAAAGAAGAACAACGACCATGGAATGTCAACAAGCTTTGGAGGAACTTAAGAGGTATTTATCGAGCCCGCCCCTGCTTCCGAAGACAGACGAACAATTGTACTTATACTTGGCAGTCTCGGAGATAGCGGTAAGTGGAGTCCTAGTTTGGGAAGAACAAGGTACGGAATTTCCAATTTACTATGTTAGTAGGACCTTAGGTGAGGCCGAAACTAGGTACCCTCACCTGGAAAAGCTGGCGTTCGCTTTGCTAAGCGCCTCTAGGAAACAAAAACCGTACTTCCAATGCCACCCCATATGTATCGTAACTACTTACCCATTGAGGAACGTTATCCATAAGCCCGAACTCTCAGGCTGATTGGCCAAATGGCCCATAGAAATAAGTGGGTACGATATTGCGTATCGACCTCGAACCGCCATTAAGTCTCAAAATTTGGGAGACTTTGTGGCCGACTTTACACCGGCCCTGATACCCGAGGTCGAAAAAGAGTTATTGGTTAACTCAGGAACTTCCTCGGGAATCTGGACCCTCTTCATGGACGGCGCCTCAAATGCAAAAGGGTCCATACTTGGCATCGTATTAAAGCCGCCAACAGGTAATATAATTAGATAATCTATTAAGACTGTGAAATTGACTAACAACGAGGTCGAATATGAGGTCATGATTAGAGGCCTTGAACTAGCCAAAAGCTTGGGGGCAAAGGTAATTGAAGCCAAGTGTGACTCCCTCCTTGTGGTAAACCAAGTCAACAAAATATGCGAGGTCATAGAGGAATGAATGCAAAGATACTTGGACAAAATACAGGTGACATTACATCGGTTCAAAGAATGGACTTTGCAATACATACCTCGGGATCAAAACAGCGAGGCCGATGCCCTTGCTAACTTGGGGTCGTCGGTCAAAGACGATGAGTTCAACTCGGGAGAAGTCATACAACTTATGAGATCGGTGGTGGAAGAAGGCCACGCTGAGATCAACTCGACGAGCCTAACTTGGGACTGGAGGAATAAATACGTTGGATATCTCAGATCTGGTAAACTTCCCTCAGATCCAAAAGAGTCGAGGGCCCTGCATACAAAGGCGACCCGATTTAGCCTGTCCGAAGACGGAACCTTGTCCAGAAGAACATTTGATGACCCACTTACAATATGTTTTGGGGCGGGTGATACTGGGTATGTTTTGAGGGAAATCCACGAAGGTACATGTGAAAATCATTCGGCTGCCGAATCGCTAGTTCGAAAAATAATCAGAACCGGTTATTACTGGATCGACATGGAAAAAGATGCAAAGGAGTTCGTTCAAAAATATGATGAATGCCAAAGACACGCTCCGATGATCCATCGATCCAGGAAGCTGATGCATTCGGTTTTGTCATCATGGTCGTTCATGAAGTGGGGAATGGACATCGTTGGCTCCCTTCCGTGGGCACCTGGTAAGGCTCAATTTATATTGTTTATGACTGACTATTTTTCTAAGTGAGTGGAATCCTAGGCATACGAGAAGGTCAGGAATAAGGAGGTCATTAATTTCGTTTGGGACCACATCATATGCCGATTCAAAATGCCGGCCGAGATTGTATGCGATAATGGGAAACAGATCATCGGAAGCAAACTAACCAAATTCCTTGAAGACCACAAGATTAAAAGAGTCCTATCGACACCCTATCACCCTAGTGGGAATAGACAAGCTAAATCTACCAACAAAACCATACTCTAAAACCTTAAAAAAAAGGTTAACCGACGCCAAAGAAAGATGGAAGGAAATATTACCCGAAGTCCTATGGGCATACCGTACAACCTCAAAGTCCAGTACCGGGGCTACCCCATTTTCTTTGGTTTATGGCGTCGAAGCATTGATACCAATTGAAGTTGGGGAGCCAAGTACCGGATTTCGATATGCAACAAAAGAATCAAATGACGAAGCTATGAGTATGAACCTGGAGCTATTAGATGAAAGGCGTGAAACTGTCCTTGTTCGGTTGGCCGCCCAAAAACAGCGTATAGAAAGATATTATAATCGAAGGGCCAACTTTCGACACTTCAATACCGGAGATTTGGTACGAAGAAAAGTCACGCTAAGTACCCGAAATCCAAATGAAGGAAAATTGGGGCAGAACTGGGAAGGACCGTACCAAATTATCGAGATCACCGAAAAAGGATCCTACAAGCTCGGAACAATGAATGGCGAGCAACTACCGAACAACTGGAATATAACTCACTTGAAGCGATATTACTGCTATGGTACGACCCCGTTCTTTCTTTTATTTACATTTTAAACTAACGCTCGCAGGTAACCAATAAGGGATGATACGAGATTTTAGGTCTGAAAGCACGAGTTGCATTCTTTTTCCCTTGAACCGGTTTTGTCCCAAATGGGTTTTTCGGCAAGATTTTTAAAGAGGAAAACAGAAAATCGTGCTAACTTAAAGTTGAAGACCACCTACAAGCCAGTGATTATTACAACAGCATTCAAGGCCTCTCTTCGATCAACCCCGAATACTAGGGGCATTAACCTCGAATATGGATTTTAGCATGGAAAAAGATTTCAAGATTGAAGGGTCTCGATTGTTAGAATTCATTGTAAGGGCCAAACGGTCAAATGAACCATGCCCACATAGACTGCTCGGACCCTGGCACAAAGCCTGTATACATGTGTAACTATTATGCACAAAAATGAAAAGAAGTCTCTTCCTTGCACCTAAACATCTTGTCATTTAAATTTATTTTACATTTCTTAAAGAATTCCCTACATACGATCCCCTAAAGGTATCAAGCCCAAAGGACACCTTATCCGAGTTTGAACAATCACTCTCACTCGGGGACTGCCGCTCGAAAATAAACTCGGACGGTCCGAGCCATCACACCTCGGGGGCATAAGCTTATTTGGCATTGCCTGAATTAAAGGGCAACGATCGTGCCGGGATAACAAAACTCAAGGGCATAAAGCTTATTTGGCATTGCCTGAATTCGAAAAGACTACGATAATATTAAAAAAGGCTCGGAGACATCCGAGACCCATATAAAAAACAAGGTCTTCAAAAAATCTTCATAACCGGTTCTAAAGGCTACCCTCGACAAATTATAAACCTAAACTACATTGGGAAAAAGTTTTCGGTAACACCGAATTCCCACGATGCCTTAAAACAAAATAATGTTAAAAGCAAGGTCTGTTCGAGCCTTCGAACATAACCTAACTATTTCGTGCTAAGGCATTTCGATCTTTGCAAATACAAATAAAAAAGCAAAGGAAAAATTCAAAAACTGTGAAAGGGAAAAAGCCTTATATATATATATATATATGTCCAAAAGCCTTTTGACAAGAGTTGAATAGCCCCGATACAAATTCTTTACAAAGTTCGAAACGGCCTCAACAAAAAGATGATACAAAAAACAAAAGGCAAAACCGCCTAAAAAGATCCTAAATGGCCTAGTCTTCATCGGGGGCCACGTCATCGCCTTCGGGGTCTTCGCCACTATCGGACGCACCCGAATTTTTGGACCCCTCAGAATCTTCCTCTTTGGGATAAACCAGCTTCCTGGCCTTGGCTTCGTAAATCTTGGCATTCTTGATTTCAGCCAATAAATCAAAATCCTGAGCATGGACTCCCTCAAGGGCCTCCTTTCAGGATTGCCACTTCGCTTGCTTCACCATATCCCTCACTTGGTCCTGAGCCGCCTCGGCATCAGCCTTGTGCTGAGCCACCCTATCATCAGCCTCAGCCCTAACCACGGCAACCTCTAACTTGTCCACCTCAAGATCCTTGGCCAAATTTTCTTGACCGGAGACAACCGACTTCAGGTGAGACTGAAGCTCCTCGACCTTTTTGGCCTATACCGAGGTTTTTTCCTTTGCAGCCCGAAGCTGGACCTCGGCGAAACCAACTGTGCATGGGCAGACTCCTTTTCTGAGGCCNGCCAACTATGCATGGGCAGACTCCTTTTCTGAGGCCAGGCGGTCCATGTTTTTCTTTCATTCTTCGGCCTCAACTTTCACCATGTCCACCTCCGCCTGGAGTTGTTCGATCTAGTCAAGTTACTTTTGAGCCTGTGGGTTCGGGTCGTTAGCCATTGTGTCCGAATCATCGTCACTAACTTCAAATGCTTGTTTTACTTGCTCGACAAGTTTGGCATGCTCCTTCCGAGCCGCTTCTAACTCGGACTGGAGCTTCTCACTAAGGAGCATGTAAGCATCCCTCTTCTCAATAAGCTCCGGGGTCTCGGCCTCATGTTGGTTTAAATCTTCTCGATATTGGAGATAAGTTTCGCGATGAAGCACCAAGGCCTGCGAACACAAAGAAGATTGTTATCATTGTTTGCAACTTAATCTAAGTACATAATAAGAAGGCATTCAAAGTTACCTGATTCAATGCTCGTTGAGCTTCGTTTAAAAGACAGGGGTCTCCACCTCGTCCATTTTGGCTTGATCCTTCTCGGTCACCAGGCATCGAAGATAGCTGGCAACCCCCACGGGGGCGGAGAGAACCCGGGCATCCTCCAGTATGGATATGATGATCGACTGCTTCTGATTAGGATCTGCACTCGGGGCTGTGTACCGGTCTACTAATCTCGAACTCGAAGAAGATCTGCTAACTCCCGAAGGTGGCATCTTCTTTGGTACCCGTAAGTCACCTAACCCGGTGAAATCCTCTGAGGCGGTAGAATCGAAGTCATCGAAGCAGTTGTTGAAAGAATCTACCGCCCCTTGAGGCCCCTCTTTTGGGCGTCCTTTCAGCATCTGGGCCTCGTTTATCATGGAGTCGGTGAATGATGGTGACCCGGAAAGATCTATCACCCCGAGCCCATCCTTCGGGACATTTTCCTCATCTCGAGGAGTACCGGTCGTGGTGTCCTTGTCGACCTCCCTTGCTCTGGGCAAAATGGCCTTGTCCTTCGTTGGTTCGAAGGACTCGGCCACTGCCTCCTCATCGGTTACCCTAGTTTGAGGCAACTCGGTACCGCTTCTCACGCGGGTCATCAGCTTGGAGTCTTCTTCTTCTTCTTCGAACTCATCCCTCAAGCGACTGAGCGAATTCGATGGGACCTCCCGGGCACTGGCACTTTCCTTGGATTTGCGCACCAGCCTCCTTTTTGTTTTCTTCTTCTCCGAGTTCGGTGAACTCGAAACCCTTTTTCTCTTCTCCTCTTTACCTTGCCTCGAAACAAATGGTTCAGGGAGGATGTCTTCATCATCGGACAGGAGCCTCATTTCGACATCTTTGGGAAGACCTACAAAGGAAGAAAAGGTGAGAATGAATGCAGCTAAGAAAACTAAGTGTTGATTCACTCAGTTAAGAAATCTCACTGTGAGCACGGGCCTCCCACCAACCATTCAAAAGTTCGGGCCACGCGCACTCAGAATAGGTTTTTGCGACACGATGCCCTCGACCCACTCCTTGAGTGAGGAACTGCACCCGGCATCCGAGCAACAACTGCATCACAGAAAATCGATAAGAAAAAGGGCAAAAGAAAAATGATAAACAAAATCTTAAAGGCAAGGTTATACTTACGCCTCATGTTTCATTTCTCAGGAAATGGCATGTCCTCAGCCACGATTAAGTCTGAGGTCTTCATTTGAACAAATCGGCCCAACCAGCCTTGGTCCCGATCCTCGTCGATGCTAGAGAATAGGGTCTTACTGGCCCGACGGGCAAGTTTTATTAGCCTCTCCTCGATAAAATTGGGGACTATACAGGCACATCAGGTGGTCGATGGTGAAGGGACACCTTTCGAGTTTGCTCACAAAGAAGCGAAGGAGAATTACAATCCTCCAAAACGAAGGATGAATCTTCCCGAGTGTCACCTCATACCTTTTGAAAAATGCTATAATAACTGGATCTAAAGGACCCAACATGAAAGGGTAAGTGTAAACACTAAAAAAAACCTCTACATGGGTGGTGATCGCTTCCTCTGAGGTACCACCACGTGATTATCGACCTTGTTGCAGTCCTCCTTGACCTTGGCAAGGAAACTATCGGTGACCGAATATATGTATCTCGAGACCGTCTCGCACCGACCCGATACCGAGGAGATTTTCTCAACCTTGAAATCAGCTCCGGTTTGGTACCCCGCAGGGACGAACATCTTTAGAGGGGGCTTCTGGTGTCGGTTCCTCAGTAACTACATGCAAAATGTTCTCATATGGTCTCGAGGAAGAAGGGTTTTCTTTTTGAAGAACGGATTTTGAAGTCTTTGCCATTGCTTCTAAATAGAGGAGAAAAGAAAGTGTTGATAAAAGAGGAGGTGTGTTTAGCAGACAGTTTATGTAAGCTTTCAGAAAACCAGAAGATAAGAGTGATGAAGTTTCTTAAAGCACAAAAGCAAAAGTTTAAATGTAAAATTTCTAAATGAATGGATGAAAGGGTATTTATAGTTTTCTCAAGCGACGTTTTGCATCCTGAAGTGGCCGACCGTTAACTGACACGCGTTTAATGCCTTGAAAACTGGACCGACGGGACGTTTCAACTATTCTTATCACTTACGTCATGATTTCGTNGCATCACAGAAAATCGATAAGAAAAAGGGCAAAAGAAAAATGATAAACAAAATCTTAAAGGCAAGGTTATACTTACGCCTCATGTTTCATTTCTCAGGAAATGGCATGTCCTCAGCCACGATTAAGTCTGAGGTCTTCATTTGAACAAATCGGCCCAACCAGCCTTGGTCCCGATCCTCGTCGATGCTAGAGAATAGGGTCTTACTGGCCCGACGGGCAAGTTTTATTAGCCTCTCCTCGATAAAATTGGGGACTATACAGGCACATCAGGTGGTCGATGGTGAAGGGACACCTTTCGAGTTTGCTCACAAAGAAGCGAAGGAGAATTACAATCCTCCAAAACGAAGGATGAATCTTCCCGAGTGTCACCTCATACCTTTTGAAAAATGCTATAATAACTGGATCTAAAGGACCCAACATGAAAGGGTAAGTGTAAACACTAAAAAAAACCTCTACATGGGTGGTGATCGCTTCCTCTGAGGTACCACCACGTGATTATCGACCTTGTTGCAGTCCTCCTTGACCTTGGCAAGGAAACTATCGGTGACCGAATATATGTATCTCGAGACCGTCTCGCACCGACCCGATACCGAGGAGATTTTCTCAACCTTGAAATCAGCTCCGGTTTGGTACCCCGCAGGGACGAACATCTTTAGAGGGGGCTTCTGGTGTCGGTTCCTCAGTAACTACATGCAAAATGTTCTCATATGGTCTCGAGGAAGAAGGGTTTTCTTTTTGAAGAACGGATTTTGAAGTCTTTGCCATTGCTTCTAAATAGAGGAGAAAAGAAAGTGTTGATAAAAGAGGAGGTGTGTTTAGCAGACAGTTTATGTAAGCTTTCAGAAAACCAGAAGATGAGAGTGATGAAGTTTCTTAAAGCACAAAAGCAAAAGTTTAAATGTAAAATTTCTAAATGAATGGATGAAAGGGTATTTATAGTTTTCTCAAGCGACGTTTTGCATCCTGAAGTGGCCGACCGTTAACTGACACGCGTTTAATGCCTTGAAAACTGGACCGACGGGACGTTTCAACTATTCTTATCACTTACGTCATAATTTCGTCGTCATGATTTATCGAAGTGAGAATCGGAGGCTCGTGATTTTGTCACTTACGTCGTGATATATCGAAGTGAGAATCGGCGGCTCATATCATTTTTCGTCATTTACTCTCCGAAAAATGAGGGGACTATCTGTATACGGCCGAAGTCGAACTTGATTTCGACTTGGTAGATTAGGAACATGGAGACCACGGACTGAAGACCGACCTCGAGTCTCACCGAGTTAGCACCCGAGGTCGAAAAACCTGCCTTCGAGGAAAATTGAGTCTGTTGTCGACCTTAGCCTCGAACGAGCTCGAGCTCGAGGATAACTAACAGAAGACCGAAATATCCGCGACCGGACGGATATTACGGCGAGAATCTTGGCACGTATCAGCAGGGAACTGGTAATTAGCAAATCAAGAGATTTTTACCTTTTATAGAAATGTACCTAAAATATGACTCATCTACTATATAAAAGGGGTCTGATAATTCATTCAACACATTGTAACACGTATCCCAACGTAATAAACTGTTATTTTTAGTCATTATTATCTTATCACTTTGTTCCGGCACCGATTGCAGCATCTTTGACTCGAGGGTGACCAACCTCCAAGGCCAAGATTGTTCAACCTGCGTAGTTTGCATTTACTTTTTTCTCATTTATTTCAATTTGAATCTGATTTCTCATTTTTATATCAAGTTAGATCATGTATCCTTAAAATCGCATATAAATTCAATTGTTATCCGATTTTAAGGGTAAACACTTATATATATTAAAAAACAAAATTTAAAATATAAATACATAATCTAAATCAGTAACAGAGTTACTGAATTATACCGAACTCTTAATAAGAACTGTAACTCCATCCCAATATGGTGCTGTGCTAGTCGTGTAGCAAACTCCTCTATAATAATGTAGCACAATTTCTTTAAAGTCAAATTCAAGAATTAGAACTCTGATTAAGGTTGTTTATTGATGTTACAGCACGATTTCGACCTTTCAAAATATTTTAAGCGTGTCTTTTTTTGAGCGGTTAACCTAACATATTAAGTTGGTAAGACAAAGTGTGTTTGTAATGCCACTGGGAAAAAAGAGATTGATCGTAATATTTGGGTTAAAACTGGATAGAGATTCAAAAAACGTCACAATAAGAGATTATGGCAAGTTTTAGCAATATAATAGTTAATAAACGAGTATTTAGAATCATGTAATTAATTATTTAAAATTAAAATTAAAATAATAAAATATAAGAGAATGATAATACCATGCAATATTCATTGCAGTATTTTGGAAAATTTATGACCAAAATTACTTTACCCCTCTAATAAACTTGCGTAGCATAAATTCGAATTAAGTCAATTAACCAGCTTAGCGTTCTTGGAATATTTAACACTTAAAACAAATAAAAAAAGATTTCTAAATTTTGTACACTGATCACTGCACCAAAAAAAATAGATTATCAATTCAATTAATTTATTATAGTAAGTTTTTCTTTTAGACAATTGTTGTATGTTATGTTACTATATTTTTAGGTTATCGTATTAGACTTAATATAAAAAATATTTATTTATTATAGATTAATTTTATCCAATAGTATAAAAAAATTTATAACTCCAAAGGGTCATATACTTTTGAGAAGACTATCTCTTTTATTCTTCTTCTTCCACGAGGAATGCAAAATTTTGTTATTTATGCAAAATTTTATTCTCCTCCGGTCAAATACACTTTTTTCCTTGAATAGTATACAAAAAGATAATGAATAAGACTTTCTCTTTTGGCTGAATACATAGACAGAACTCTAAACTTGTCCCTTTTTTCCACCTTGACATTTAAACTCACCCCATGACTTAATGAGCACTCAATCTCTATTTAGATTGTACCAATTAGACACGACAAACTGGGTATAATTGAAAAATAAGATGTGTGTAACTCACTCTCGGGTGATGTGGTAATAAACCAATGAAAATTGAATATGTGGCTCTTTTTAACTTTTGAGCATTAAAATAGAAAAATAATATACTCCACACGTACACCTTCTTCTTCCACAAAAAATTATCTCCATCAATTTATGACTTTCTTCTGTTAGTTTACAATAGCTTTTTTTTTTTCTCTTTTTGTTGGTCTTCTTCCCCACACGAGCTTCTTTTCTTTTTTAAGACCTTCCTCTGTTAGACCAGATCGGAGGTCATCCTCACCGATCTCATTCCTATATTATGGCCAAGTTCTATAGATTGCTGGAAAAAATCTCATTTTTTACTCGATGAACAACACTGAATCTATTATGGAATATCTAATAGCTAATTAAGAAAAAAGCTTTCAGGTCTATTATAATGAAAGTAAGAGTTATATTTTGGAATAAATCAACAACCTCACCTCACTAGCCCAAAGAGAATAACAAAAATTCTTCAATAATTATAAAAGTAAAACGAAAATTAAAATAGTGCGATGAGCTGAAAATTCTTCTTCCTGAAGCTAGGTATGCATTTTTCTTTTCTTCTTCCTGAAGCTGGGTATGCATTTGTCTTTCTTTATTGCTGGGTGTTCGTAAAGTTCTCTATAAAACTTTGTGATGGGTTTCTATTATGTATTTGTTTTGGTGAATGAAAGGAGCTTAAGCAAGTTTAATGTGCGTTTGGCTTCAATGTGCAGAAGATGTCCATTTTAGCTCTCTTTTTTAACGTACATGTGCTCAAAATAGGTGGACAAGGTGGGTTGCTCTGATGGTAAGCACCATCCACTTCCAACCAAGAGGTTGTGAGTTCGAGTCACCCCAAGAGCAAGGTGGGGAGTTCTTGGAGGGAAGGATGC
>AWOL01S0029948.1:5064-21326 GCA_000715115.1 Nicotiana otophora
CTTTCCTGTGCATTGTTCAACCCAAAAGGTCCGAGCCGCGGCGAGCTTAATCCTCAAACACGTAAGCATAGTCCGGCACCATGAAATATTATTTTGTATGAAACTCTTTACCAGGCCTTACGCTTAAGTACTTTGAAATTTTTCGGGATGTTACATTCTCCCCCGCTTAGGATCATTCGTCCTCGAATGAGGGTCAAATTCTGTTATTAGCACCTTATGCAACTCAGTTTTTCATACCACACACCAGCAATCCCAAATTTGACTAACTCCCTAAATTTGCAAATCTTTTGCGAGAGTTTCCTTTATAATTAGGCCTATCCACCTGTCAGAGAGCCGCAGAAACACATCCGAACAACATATACATATTCCAAAGATGTAACATAATACAAAGCAACACCAACTGTGGCCACATAAGCAATATATTTTCAGAAAGGAACACCCTTAACACCAAATGTACAGGTCATACATATTTCATAGGAATATCTCTTAGCATTTTCATAAGGCACAACTCATAATTACATGGTTATTCAAATAAATAAGGATACTTTTTCTTCATTTCTTCTTCGCCCTCCCAAGTAGCCTCTTCAACCTGTTGGTTTCGCCATAGCACTTTCACGGATGCAATTTCTTTGTTTCTCAACTTTCGGACATGCCGATCAATAATAGAAACTGGAATCTCTTGTGCACTTTTCCGGCAAAAATTTTCCTTTACTTTCCTGTGCATTGTTCAACCCAAAAGGTCCGAGCCACGGCGAGCTTAATCCTCAAACACGTAAGCATAGTCCGGCACCATGAAGCATTATTTCCTTTGCAAATTTTACCAGGCCTTACACTTAAGTACTTTAAAATTTTTCGGGGTGTTACATTCTCCCCCGCTTAGGATCATTCGTCCTCGAATGAGGGTCAAATTCTGTTATTTGCATCTTATGCAACTCAGTCTTTCATACCACGCACTAGCAACCCCAAATTTGACTAACTCCCTAAATTTCCAAAACTTTTGCGAGAGTTTCCTTTGTAATTAGGCCTATCCACTTGTCAGAGAGCCCTAGAAACACATCCGAACAACATATACATATTCCAAAGATGTAATATACAAAGCAACACCAACTGTGGCCACATAAGCAATATATTTTCAGAAAGGAACACCCTTAACACCAAATGTACAGGTCATACATATTTCATAGGAATATCTCTTAGCATTTTCATAAGGCACAACTCATAATTACATGGTTATTCAAATAAATAAGGATACTTTTTCTTCATTTCTTCTTCGGCCTCCCAAGTTGCCTCTTCAACCTGTTGGTTTCGCCATAGCACTTTCACAGATGAAATTTCTTTCTTTCTCAACTTTCGGACTTGCCGATCAATAATAGAAACTGGAATCTCTTGTGCACTTTTCCGGCAAAATTTTTTCTTTACTTTCCTGTGCATTGTTTAACCCAAAAGTTCCGAGCCGCGGCGAGCTTAATCCTCAAACACGTAAGCATAGTCCGGCACCATGAAATATTATTTTATTTGTAAATTTTATCAGGCCTCACACTTAAGTACTTTGAAATGTTTCGGGATGTTACATTCTCCCCCGCTTAGGATCATTCGTCCTCGAATGAGGGTCAAATTCTGTTATTAGCACCTTATGCAACTCAGAGTTTCATACCACGCACTAGCAATCCCAAATTTGACTAACTCCCTAAATTTTCAAATATTTTGCGAGAGTTTCCTTTATAATTAGGCCTATCCACCTGTCAGAGAGCCGCAAAAACACATCCGAATAACATATACATATTCCAAAGATGTAACATAATACAAAGCAACACCAACCGTGGCCACATAAGCAATATATTTTAAAAAAGGAACACCCTTAACACCAAATGTACAAGTCATACTTATTTCATAGGAATATCTCTTAGCAGTTTCATAAGGCACAACGCATAATTACCTGGTTATTCAAATAAATAAGGATATTGTTTCTTCATTTCTTTTTCGGCCCCCCAAGTAGCCTCTTCAACCTGTTGGTTTCGCCATAGCACTTTCACGGATGCAATTTCATTATTTATCAACTTTCGGACTTGCCGATCAATAATAGAAACTGGAATCTCTTGTGCACTTTTCCGGCAAAAATTTTTAAGTTACTTTCCTGTGCATTGTTCAACCCAAAAGGCCCGAGCCGCGGCGAGCTTAATCCTCAAACACGTAAGCATAGTCCGGAACCATGAAATAATATTTTCTTTGCAAATTTTACCAGTCCTTACACTTAAGTACTTTGAAATTTTTCGGGGTGTCAGATTCTCCCCCGCTTAGGATCATTCGTCCTCGAATGAGGGTCAAAATTTGTTATTAGCATCTTATGCAACCTAGTCTTTCATACCACGCACCAGCAACCCCAAATTTGACTAACTCCCTAAATTTCAAAAACTTTTGCGATAGTTTCCTTTGTAATTAGGCATATCCACCTATCAGAGAGCCCTAGAAACACAACCGAACAACATATACATATTCCAAAGATGTATCATAATACAAAGCAACACCAACTGTGGCCACATAAGCAATATCTCTTAGCAGTTTCATAAGGCACAACTCATAATTACATGGTTATTCAATAAATAAGGATACTTTTTCTTCATTTCTTCTTCGCCCTCCCAAGTAGCCTCTTCAACTTGTTGGTTTCGCCATAGCACTTTCACGGATGCAATTTCTTTGTTTCTCAACTTTCGGACTTGCCAATGAATAATAGAAACTGGAATCTCTTGTGCACTTTTCCGGCAAAAACTTTTCCTTTTCTTTCCTGTGCATTGTTCAACCCAAAAGGTCCGAGCCGCGGCGAGGTTAATCCTCAAACACGTAAGCATAGTCCGGCACTATGAAACAATAGTTTCTTTGCAAATTTTACCAGTCCTTACACTTAAGTACTTTGGAATTTTGCGGGGTGTCAGATTCTCCCCCGCTTAGGATCGTTCGTCCTCGAATGAGGGTCAAATTCTGTTATTAGCATCTTATGCAACCTAGTCTTTCATACCACGCACCAGCAACCCCAAATTTGAATAACGCCCTAAATTTTCAAAAACATTTGCGAGAGTTTCCTTTGTAATTAGGCTTATCCACCTGTCAGAGAGCCCCAGAAACACATCCGAACAACATATACATATTCTAAAGATGTAACATAATACAAAGCAACAACAACTGTGGCCACATAAGCAATATATTTTCAGAAAGGAACACCCTTAACACCAAATGTACAAGTCATACATATTTCATAGGAATATCTCTTAGCATTTTCATAAGGCACAACTCATAATTACATGGTTATTCAAATAAATAAGGATACTTTTTCTTCATTTCTTCTTCGGCCTCCCAAGTAGCCTCTTCAACCTGTTGGTTTCGTCATAGCACTTTCACGGATTCAATTTATTTGTTTCTCAACTTTCGAACTTGCCAATAAATAATAGAAACTAGAATCTCTTGGGCACTTTTCCGGCAAAAATGTTCCTTTACTTTCCTATGCATTGTTCAACCCAAAAGGTCCGAGCCGCGCCGAGCTTAATCCTCAAACACGTAAGCATAGTCCAGCACCATGAAACATTATTTTCTTTGCAAATTTTACCAGGCCTTACACTTAAGTACTTTGAAATTTTATCATGCGTCCTCGAATGAGGGTCAAATTCTGTTATTAGCATCTTATGCAACCTAGTCTTTCATACCATGCAGCAGCAACCCCAAATTTGACTAACTCCCTAAATTTTCAAAACTTTGCGAGAGTTTCCTTTGTAATTAGGCCTATCCACCTGTCAAAGTGCCCTAGAAACACATCCGAACAACATATACATATTCCAAAGATGTAACATAATACAAAGTAACACCAACTGTGGCCACATAAGCAATATATTTTCAGATAGGAACACCCTTAACACCAAATGTACAAGTCATACATATTTCATAGGAATATCTTTTAGCATTTTCATAAGGCACAACTCAAAATTACATGTTTATTCAAATTAATAAGGATAATTTTTTTTCATTTCTTCTTCGGCCTCCCAAGTAGCCTCTTCAACCTCTTGGTTTCGCCATAGCACTTTCACGGAGGCAATTTCTTTGTTTCTCAACTTTCCGACTTCCCGATCAATAATAGAAACTGGAATCTCTTGTGCACTTTTCCGGCAAAAAGTTTTCTTTACTTTCCTGTGCATTGTTCAACCCAAAAGGTCCGAGCCGCGGCGAGCTTAATCCTCAAACACGTAAGCATAGTTCGGCACCATGAAATATTATTTTCTTTACAAATTTAACCAGGCCTTGCACTTAAGTACTTTGAAATTTTTTGGTGTGTTACATTCTCCCCCACTTAGGATCATTCGTCCTCGAATGAGGGTCAAATTCTGTTATTAGCATCTTATGCAACTCAGTCGTTCATACCACGCACTTGCAACCCCAAATTTGACTAACTCCCTAAATGTTTAAAAATTTTGCGAGAGTTCCCTTTGTAATTAGGCTTATCCACCTGTCAGAGAGCCCCAGAAACACATCCGAACAACATATACATATTCCAAAGATGTAATATACAAAGCAACACCAACTGTGGCCACATAAGCAATATATTTTCAGAAAGGAACACCCTTAACACAAAATGTACAAGTCATACATATTTCATAGGAATATCTCTTAGCATTTTCATAAGGCACAACTCATAATTACATGGTTATTCAATTGAATAAGGATACTGTTTCTTCATTACTTTTTCGGCCTCCCAAGTAGCCTCTTCAACCTATTGGTTTCGCCATAGCACTTCCACGGATGCAATTTCTTTGTTTCTCAACTTTCGAACTTGCCGATCAATAATAGAAACTAGAATCTCGTGTGCACTTTTCCGGCAAAAAATTTCCTTTACTTTCTGGTATATTGTTCAAGCCAAAAGGTCCGAGCCGCGACAAGCTTAATCCTCAAACACGTAAGCATAGTCCGGCACCATGAAACATTATTTTCTTTGCAAATTGTACTAGGCTTTACACTTAAGTACTTTGAAATTTTTTGGGGTGTTACATTCTCCCACGCTTAGGATTATTCGTTCTCGAATGAGGGTCAAATTCTGTTCTTAGCATCTTATGCAATTCAGTCTTTCATACCACGCACCAGCAACCCCAAATTTGACTAACTCCCTAAATTTCGAAAACTTTTGCGAGTGTTTCCTTTGTAATTAGGCCTATCCACCTGTGAGAGATCCCTAGAAACACATCCGAACAACATATACATATTTCAAAGATGTAACATAATACAAAGTAACACCAACTGTGGCCACATAAGCAATATATTTTAAGAAAGGAACAACCTTAACACCAAATGTACAAGTCATACATATTTCATAGGAATATCTCTTAACATTTTCATAAGGCACAACTCATAATTACATGGTTATTAAAATAAATAAGGATACTTTTTATTCATTTCTTCTTCGGCCTCTCAAGTAGCCTCTTCAACCTGTTGGTTTCGCCATAGCACTTTCACAGATGCAATTTCTTTATTTCTAAACTTTCGGACTTGCCGATCAATAATAGAAACTGGAATCTCTTGTGCACTTTTCCGACAAAATTTTTCCTTTACTTTTCTGTGCATTGTTCAATCCAAATGGTCCGAGCCGCGGCGAGCTTAATCCTCAAATGCGTAAGCATAGTCCGGCACCATGAAACATTATTTTCTTTGCAAATTTTACCAGGCCTTACACTTAAGTACTTTTAAAATTTTTTGGGGTGTTACATTCTCCCCCGCGTAGGATCATTCGTCCTCGAATAAGGGTCAAATTATGTTATTAGCATCTTATGCAATGCAATCTTTCATACCACGCACCAGCAACCCCAAATTTGACTAACTCCCTAAATTTTCAAATATTTTGCGAGTGTTTCCTTTGTAATTAGGCTTATCCACCTGTCAGAGAGCCCCAGAAACACATCCGAACAACATATACATATTCCAAAGATGTAAGATAATACATAGCAACACCAACTGTGGCCACATAAGCAATATATTTTCAGAAAGGAACACCCTTAACAGCAAATGTACAAGTCATACATATTTCATAGGAATATCTCTTAGCATTTTGATAAGGCACTACTCATAATTATATAACCATTCAAATAAATAAAGATACTTTTTCTTCATTTCTTCTTCGGCCTCCCAAGTAGCCTCTTCAACCTGTTGGTTTCGCCATAGCACTTTTACGAATGCAATTTCTTTGTTTCTCAACTTTCGGACTTGCCGATCAATAATAGAAACTGGAATCCCTTGTGCACTTTTCCGGCAAAAAATTTCCTTTACTTTTCTGTGCATTGTTCAACCCAAAAGGTCCGAGCCGCGGCGAGCTTAATCCTCAAATACGTAAGCATAGTCCGGCACCATGAAACATCATTTTCTTTGCAAATTTACCAGGCCTTACACTTAAGTACTTTGAACTTTTTCAGGGTGTTACATTCTCCCCCGCTTAGGATCATCCGTCCTCGAATGAGGGTCAAATTCTGTTATTAGCATCTTATGCAACGCAGTCTTTCATACCACGCACTAGCAACCCCAAATTGGACTAACTCCCTAAATTTCCAAAACTTTTGCGAGAGTTTCCTTTGTAATTAGGCCTATCCACCTGTCAAAGAGCCTTAGAAACACATCAGAACAACATATACATATTCCAAAGATGTAACATAATACAAAGCAACACCAACTGTGGCCACATAAGCAATATATATTCAGAAAGGAACACCCTTAACACTAAATGTACAAGTCATACATATTTCATAGGAATATCTCTTAGTATTTTCATAAGGCACAACTCATAATTACATGGTTATTCAAATAAATAAGGATGCTTTTTCTTCATTTCTTCTTCGGCCTCCCAAGTAGCCTCTTCAACCTGTTGGTTACGCCATAGCACTTTCACAGATGCAATTTCATTGTTTCTCAACTTTCGGACTTGCCGATTAATAATAGAAACTTGAATCTCTAGTGCACTTTTCCGGCAAAATTTTTCCTTTACTTTCCTGTGCATTGTTCAAACCAAAAGGTCCGAGCAGTGGCGAGCTTAATCCTCAAACACGTAAGCATAGTCCGGCACCATGAAACATTATTTTCTTTGCAAATTTTACCACGCCTTACACTTAAGTACTTTGAAATTTTTTGGGGTGTTACATTCTCCCCCACTTAGGATCATTCGTCCTCTAATGAGGGTCAAATTCTGTTATTAGCATCTTATGCAACTCAGTCTTTCGTACCACGCACTAGCAACCCCAAATTTGACTAACTCCCTAAATTTCCAAAAATTTTGCGAGAGTTTCCTTTGTAATTAGGCCTATCCACCTGTCAGAGAGCCTCAGAAATACATCCGAACAACATATACATATTCCAAAGATGTAACATAATACAAAGCAACACCAACTGTGGCCACATAAGCAATATATTTTCAGAAAGGAACACCCTTAACACCAAATGTACAAGTCATACATATTTCATAGGAATATCTCTTAGCATTTTCATAAGGCACAACTCATAATTACATGGTTATTCAAATAAATAAGGATACTTTTTCTTCATTTCTTCTTCGGCCTCCCAAGTAGCCTCTTCAACCTGTTGGTTTCGCCATAGCACTTTCACAGATGCAATTTCATTGTTTCTCAACTTTCGGACTTGCCGATTAATAATAGAAACTTGAATCTCTAGTGCACTTTTCCGGCAAAATTTTTCCTTTACTTTCCTGTGCATTGTTCAAACCAAAAGGTCCGAGCAGTGGCGAGCTTAATCCTCAAACACGTAAGCATAGTCCGGCACCATGAAACATTATTTTCTTTGCAAATTTTACCACGCCTTACACTTAAGTACTTTGAAATTTTTTGGGGTGTTACATTCTCCCCCACTTAGGATCATTCGTCCTCTAATGAGGGTCAAATTCTGTTATTAGCATCTTATGCAACTCAGTCTTTCGTACCACGCACTAGCAACCCCAAATTTGACTAACTCCCTAAATTTCCAAAAATTTTGCGAGAGTTTCCTTTGTAATTAGGCCTATCCACCTGTCAGAGAGCCTCAGAAATACATCCGAACAACATATACATATTCCAAAGATGTAACATAATACAAAGCAACACCAACTGTGGCCACATAAGCAATATATTTTCAGAAAGGAACACCCTTAACACCAAATGTACAAGTCATACATATTTCATAGGAATATCTCTTAGCATTTGCATAAGGCACAACTCATAATTACATGGTTATTCAAATAAATAAGGATACTTTTTCTTCATTTCTTCTTCGGCCTCCCAAGTAGCCTCTTCAACCTGTTGGTTTCGCCATAGCACTTTCACGGATGCAATTTCATTGTTTCTCAGAAGATCTTTGGGGAGTAAAGGTTCATCATATGTGCGAGAGTTAGGGTTTCCCCCGTCTCAGAGCACAATTGGTTGAGGCAGGCCACCGTACGCCATATAGATGGACATACCTGTGCCAAACAAACTTGGTACTGGTGGCAAAAATCTAATATTATTGGGTCAATTCCTTCACTCGCTTCTAAGGTGAAAGGACCCAAAGTGAAGGGGTATTTGTAAACATACATGAACCCCGACTTGGAGTAGGTAAATCGCTCTACTACATCGGGGGCGAGGATGTCACGCCCCGAAATCGTGGAGCGCGACCGGCACTCAACCGAGTAAACCCAGTCGAGCAAGCCTAATTTACATTAACCTCTCATCATTACTCATGCATGATTTACCATAACATAATAAAAGCTTGACTTTCATATTAAATACACTTGGCTCAATGACCCATATGTTCTTTCTCGTGGTGGTTACACAGCTCTATAAATAGCTGTAAATACTGTGAACATAAATACATGACAAAACTCAAATCTTTAATTACATGACCCACAATGTACATGGAGCTTCTATGACAATGGATACCTATATACATAAAACGAACTAGATCCAAACACCCACTAGAACTGTAGCGGGCTCACCATAAGCTGAGTAGTGAAGAAGATCCCTATCAAAGGTCCATATCATCCTGTAGAAGTATACCTGCATCTATTAAAAGATGCAGCGCCCCCGGCAAAAGGGACGTTAGCACTGTCGAATAGCACTAGTATGTATAGCTAAGAAATCCTCTTTTAAAATAGAATGCCCATATCAGAAAAGGCAACACATAGAAACAAATAATCACAATCCACAATATCCAAATGTCTAGTTAAAAACATGATAATTTTCCAAAATACGAACTTCATATACGATTTTGTTTGGGAGATCATTAACACCGATATACTACTGTTCACAATATCACTTTTCAAAAATACCAATGTTCACATATCATATTGTACACATATGCGTCTCATAGACCGTTCACAGTGCTCTCTTACACAATACAAGTACACATATTCAAGGGCTTAGAAATTCGACATGAATACTATGAATCATAGCAACATTAAATTGACTTAGATAGCCGTCAACGTCAAGAAAATTTATTTAGAGCTTCCATTAACATTTATAGATACTCAGTCGGGGATCCTCTATAACCACCTTCATACAAAGCGGTGATATCGCCTCACCCCAACATAAACGGGTAGAGGTGTATCACGATACCACAATCTCTACACAAAGCGGCCATACCGCCTCACCCCAATACATACGGATGGAAGTGTATCACAATACCACAATCCCAACACAAAGCGGCTCTACCGCCTCACCCCAATATATGCGGGTGGAAGTATATTACAATACCAAAATCCCAACATAAAGAGGCTCTACTGCCTCACCCCAATATATGCGGGTGGAAGTATATTACAATACCAGAATCCCAAAATAAAGCGGCCCTACCGCCTCACCCCAATATATATGGGTGGAGGTTTATCACAGTACCACAATTCCTACACAAAGCGGTCCTACCGCCTCACCCCAATATATGCGGGTGGAGGTGTATCATAATACCACAATCCTAACACAAAGCGGCCCTACCGCCTCACCCCAATATATGCGGGTGGAAGTATATCACAATACCAGAATCCTAACATAAAGCAGTCCTACCGCCTTACCCCAATATATGCGGGCGGAGGTGTATTCCATAATACCACAATCCCTACACAAAGTGGTCCTACCGCCTCACCCCAATATATGCGGGTGGAGGTGTATCATAATACCACAATCCTAACACAAAGCGGCCCTACCGCCTCACCCCAATATATGCGGGTGGAAGTATATCACAATACCAGAATCCTAACATAAAGCAGTCCTACCGCCTTACCCCAATATATGCGGGCGGAGGTGTATTCCATAATACCACAATCCCTACACAAAGTGGTCCTACCGCCTCACCCCAATATATGCGGGTGGAGGTGTATTCCATAATACCACAATCCTAACATAAAGCGGCCCTACCGCCTCACCCCAATATATGCGGGTGGAAGTATATCGCAATACCAGAATCCCAATACAAAGCGGTCCTATTGCCTCACCCCAATATATGCGGGTGGAGGTGTATTCCATAATACCACAATCCCTACACAAAGCGGTCCTACCGCCTCACCCCAATATATGCGGGTGGAGGTGTATTCCACAATACCACAATCTCTACACAAAGCGGTCCTACCGCCTCACCCCAATATGCACGGTGGAAGTGTATCACAATCACAATACTATATATAAACTCAAAGCAGCATAGTTTATCATTACATTTAACGTCGTAATTACTCATATCATTGGAATATTTCATGTTCATGTTCATGCTCATCATGGAGAAACATAACTCATTACATTAGCGCATGCATGGTAAATCAATAAGTCGATTTCAATGGTACATGGGCCTAATTTCTTTTCTTAAGGTTCATCGTCATTTATCATGGACATCTCCCTTCTATCTTATTATTCACTCCCTTGACCTCTTTAGGTCATTATCTAGGTTCATGACTCTTGGGGACTTAACAATAAAAGTCATTTACATATATTATTTCAGTAGCATACATACTATAATAGAAACCATAGAGACACACAACACCTCATAATTCTCATTTTGGCAAACGGCAACATTTCATGTTCATACCATCACTTATTGTACTTGCCATATATGATCATAGGACATCAAGAACATTTAAAATATTTAGGAACGCTATAGCCTCTCCTCATGAGGGCGTAAGAGCTTATAACACATTGGAAACATAAGTACAAATACTTTCGTCTCATAACCTTTCCCACCATATATCACTTCACAATTACTTTCAACTACTTACAACATCATTATTTCATTGGCTCCCTTGGCCATACATATTCTTATTCATTCATGGCACTGTGGCCGTATATCATATTCTACACTTTCATTTCTTCCCTTTCATAGATCATCATCATAATTATCAACAAGTATAATATTCCGGAATTCACAACTTTAAGTTTATTAGTAATGAAGGCTTTAAACACAATAGATTTCTTTCCAATAAATAGAGTAAAATGAATGGCAATTGATGCGCAAGTTTAAATCATCAGCAAATAACACAACATTTATTCTTGATACATTTTCCCCCACAAAGGGCAATACATAATTTCCACTCACGAATGTGTAAGAACACAAAACACATTGAAAAATACTTACAAAACATAGCATTAGCTAAAACAGCCACATTTGGCATCACTTGAGTTCATAAGCTTTTAGCCAATTATGTTATCGAAGTCAATTTTGGAATAGTTGAGTCAAAGCTCATTTCTTAATCTTTCTCATATTATTTCATTTTATTGGTACCATTGGCCACAATTATAAAATCACTCTTGGCATGTTGGCCGTATTTAGTATTTCATGCTCACCTTTTTACTTTCAAACATCAACATCATCATCACCAACAATAACAATTCAAATAAAGATGTGTAGTACACATGTTAGCAATTAAAAGTCTAAGGCACATAGAGATATTTCACAAAATTTGGCATAATAGCCTTCGTTTGAACTCGATACATTATTAAAGCACAACCCATACTTGAACACATCCTCAATTAGCAGCATAACTTAAATAAAGCATTTAGGATACTTATTGGATATATATCTTTCAACACAAACTTACTCGGAACATATACCTTTCAACACAAACTTACTCGGGACATATATCTTTCAACACAAGCCACTCGGGTCTTACATAATTTAGATGAACCTCGTGGGATTCAATTCTAAGAGAAGAGTTTGGCCAACATACCTTGCTTTGAGCTTTTCTTAAATTACTACAACGTTCTGGAAATTCTAGCAATCCCAATCTATTTTGAGACATAACAAAATTGAACCATTATTAGGAAGATATTCATGGTCTCAGCTCATTTAAGCATTTTATCTAACAATATATGTGCAAATTGGTTACAAGATTCTTCCACAAGGTTTCTTTCACTTCACAACCCAATCTTTACCTATTTGAGCTCAACAATCACCCCATAAAACTTATTGGTACATGAATGTATAAATAATACTCTCACATCCAAGAATCATACTCCAAATCAACCATCATTTACCCAAATTCGAAATTGAAAACTAGGGTATGGAACCTTACCTCTTAAATGAATAACTTGAGGGATTTCTTGTTGTATTTCAAGGCTTGGACAAGATCTTGATGAACAAAGCACTTGAGATTTATCCTCTCTCTAGAACCCTCTCACTTCTCTCTAAAATATCAGATATTTGCTCCAAAATGAGCTTCAAGGCTTATTTATCGAAGTTGGGTCGGGTTATAACAATAGAAGATTGGATACTCCGAAATTCAGGACCGGCCTATAGACCTGGCCTTGCCAGGCTAAAGCCTGGTCTTAGCTCGCTTTAGCCTGGCCTCGCCAGGCTAAAGCCTGGTCTTACACCTGGCCTCGCCAAGCTAAAGCCTGGTCTTACACCAGCCTCGCGAGCTACAGGCTAGCCTTTGGGTATTTGATCATAACTTCTTGTAGGAATGTCCGAATGACAAACGATTTGAAGCGTTACAAACTAGACTCAAAGGGCGTTAATTTGATAGGTAGATCACCTCATAAGTCGTTATAGTTTGGTAGCAGCATACATTTGAAATAAGATTTTGTGCAAATTGAGACATCCTTTCACTTAATGTATCCTACTTGTTCCACACGAATTTTTTCCATTCACAAAACTCCTTAGTATGTTTCAACACACCTTAAACATATACTTTTCCTTTCGAAATAATGTGGTTCTATCCCATGGGTCTCCTATAATACTCTAACACGCTATTCCCAAATACCGTTGGCGTACTTTAAAATATTAAATCATTAGAAACATTTTTCGGGGCCTTACAGAGGATTTCGACATTGCCCCAATTACATTCCTCCTTCACAACAGGGATGCTAGAAGGACAAAAGGAAGAAGGGTATTTACGAACAGCCTAGAACCTATCACTTTTAGAATTTAGAGGTGGTTTTTGTTCTTGAAGATCAGATGTCGTGCTAAGGTTAAGTGGTATGATAGTGTTTATAGTTGGAGGTTCAGACTCGACGTCAACCTCTTTGGTTCTGTTCTTCTTTGGACCTCCACCGAAGAGAAGTCCAACATTTTTATAGATAGCAATATAGTAAGACATGATGATAAGAAATTTGTGAAGAAAATTTTTATGTATAAAACTCAAGTTCTCAACCAGGATTCTAAGGTAAGTGGGAGAAGAAAAGGGAGTTGTAGAAGTAAAGCGTTAGAATGAGGAGTAGTGAAGAAGTTATAGACAGCAAAATCGTGTTCAAGATTACCTCGAAAACTGATAGAAATATTACCTGAATCATAGAGCAGCACATGTTCAGATCATTAATGCGAGAAGACATGCATCCTTTCAAGTGCCAGAGGCCATTCAGGAACTTTCCCGCCAAGACAGGAGTTCTTATCTATTTTCCGGCAACACTAAGTTCATTACTGGAAAGTATGGGATCTGTATGGGGTAAAATTGGTTAGTGACAGCTGGGCGAATAACGAAATAACACGTGGAACTAAAGACAAGTAGTACGTGAGTCAGCAAACAGCTAGCACCATATGTAAGCATGCAATCGGTGCTGAACAAATCCCGAAGACACATCAGCCGGCAACAAAGATTCAAAGAATTGCCATCGGATAACATTTAATGGGCAGTCGTTATAGAGAATATCAACATTTGCCAACCGTTATGCTTCCATCAATGACAATTTTATTCTCATTCAAAAGGGGCTTGATTTGGGGATCTTCTCTCCCTAAATAGGGCCATTGATACAAGGATTGACATCCATTGTAGGCAGGAAATACTCTACACACAAAAAGCTATAATCTACTTTCATATTACGCTTTAGTTCTTGTACATTGCTCTCACTCTCACCATCAGAAAGGCTTAGTTTCTAGTTAGGCTTGTAATCTTCTTTAATTTCATTTGACAATCTTATTTTTGTTCTTATTTATTTACTATTTTTGGGTCAAATCGATTCGCTTGTCTATAAACCACGCTATAAATTTAATTGTACCGTTTTACGGGTAAACAGACATCACCCAACACTATTCATCTCCTCTTTAAGCGAAATACCTAATTTAAGAAATTTTTAGGGTTCCAAGAATTAATAATTTAAACATGAATATTTCTTCGTAAATTACAATATCTATGGAACATAATATATAATTTTGGGGTAGAGGGATTACCTTTATGTCAAACCCTAGATTTCCAAAACTTGAGTTTTTGAGGTGTCCTTGAGAGATTATTGAAGAACTTATGAATTTCGTGTTGTTACAGAGCTGGTAATATGTTTAATGAACCAAACCTACCAAACTTACATTAAATACTCAACTCAAGATAGCATTAATGGCGTGGGAGCGCCATCTTCTCTATAAAGTCCAAAACACAACCCACATATATAAATTTTTCTCTACCCTCGGCTGACTTATTATCATGACTCAAAATCCACCAAAGGTTATGATGACACCTAACACCAACATGCTAGGTAAGTCAATATCCAAATCAACCAAATCATGATAAATACAAGATAAACTAAAGTCATGATATAAATAAAGCATAATAAATCTCACGAACATCAATTAAAGCAAAACAAATACTATAATAACTCCCAAAACCTGATAGTACAAAGTCATGAGCATCTAGGATAAAATACAACTGAGTCTCAAAACATAGCAATACTGTCTGAATCAAACAACAATAGAAATAGATAAGAAGGGGACTCCGTAAGTTGCAAAACAAGAACAATGGCTCATCATGAAGTCTCCAAATAACCTCTGAGGGTCCTCCTAAATGCCGCTAGGTCCAGTTCTAAGATCTGCATAAAAAATATATAGAAGTATAGTATGAGTACAAAAATAGCATGTACTCAGTACGTATCAAGTTTAATATCGAAGTAGTGGTGAGATTTTGACAAAAGCATGATACTCACTTTCTAAACCTGGAAAATCCATAATAATGTGAAATCAGAAAAATAGCCAATAACAACGGATATAATAATAAGGTACAAAAGTAGGAGGTAGGATAAGCGTGCTTCTCAAACATGATAGCTAAAACACAATACAATTGCCAAATCCGCATATAAAGATAATATGCACTAAGTAGCACCTATATGAATGCTTCTAGATGAGTATGGGATGATCATGCATGCTCAAGCCTCAATCATAACTAATATCCAACATATCCCATGTGCTCCAGCATGATTCAACATATCCCACATGCTCAACTTGATACGCGTATCAGCTGTGCTCATAGGGCCCAATGTGACATAGGCAATCACCTAGTTCTAGAGGGACGAACCCATATCCAAGCGCCACACGAACATTCATCGTGCCATAACACATCAATATTACAATAATTGCATGAAAATATATCAATCCGCTCAAATGTCCAATGTGCCATATCAGATCAAACCATCCAATATTTCCATATCTAAGGGCATATCCATATGTTCAAGAAACAACCAATAAAATTGATAGCATCCTAGGAAGCTCAACTCTATTCAAGGACAAGGATGAAGCTTTGGAATCTCAAAGATGGTCTTTAACAATATGTCAAGCTAAAGAGTTACAAAATAAGGCCATTAGACTTCAAGTGCAAATAAAGAAGCTTTTAATTGTGGAGGACGAGCTTAAGACCAAAGGAGATAAATTATACAAGTTTTATAATTATTTGGTGGCCCAAATTGAAGTCCAAGAGGAGGAAGATTGAGTCCCGAATTCGGCCCTTGAAATCTAGCAAAAGGGCACCCAGAAGAGCCCAAAATGAACTTAAAAGAGGTCCAAATGGGGGTGTTTGAAATGGAGCCCAATTGGAGTCCAAACCAATG
>AWOL01S0029948.1:33961-60931 GCA_000715115.1 Nicotiana otophora
GTTGTTGTTGTTGTTGTTGTGAGGTTTACACTGATCGTCGCAGCTTGCAACATTTGTTCAAAAAAAGGGATCTCAGTTTGAGGCAGCGCTGATGGCTTGAGTTACTAAAGGACTATGACATCACCATTCTTTATCATCCGGGCAAGGCGAATGTAGTCGCGGATGCCTTGAGCAGAAAGGCAGAGAGTATGGGTAGCTTGGGCTTCATTTCAGCAGAGGAGTGGCCACTAGCTTTGGACATTCAGTCCTTGGCTAACAAACTTGTTAGTTTGGATATTTTAGAGCCCAGTCGAGTTCTTGCATGCGTCATTGCCCAGTCTTCACTATTGGAGTAGATCAAGGCTCGACAGCTTGATAATCCTCAGAGAGATGGTACTACAGGGTGGTGCAAAAGAGGTTACTATCGGCGAGGATGGTGTTCTGCGACTCCAGGGTTGTCTATGTGTTCTTAATGTCGATGACGTAAGAGAGAGGATTCTAGAGGAGGCGCATAGTTCTTGATATTCCATTCATCCAGGTGCTACGAAGATGTACCTCGACCTGAGGCAACATTATTGGTGGCGGCAAAAGAAGAAAGACATAGAATAGTATGTAGCTAGATGCCTAAATTGCCAGCAGGTTAAGTATGAGCACCAGAGGCCAGGTGGCCTACTCCAGCAGATGACTGTACCAGAGTGGAAATAGGAGCGCATTACTATGGACTTCATAGTTGGGTTGCCGCGGACCTTGCAGAAGTTTGATGCAGTTTGGGTCATTGTTGACCGGTTGACCAAGTCGGCACACTTCATTCCGGTTGTGACTACGTATACTTCAGAGAGGTTGGCCCAGATTTATATTCAGGAGATAGTTCGGTTGCATGGTATGCATGTTTCCATCATATGAGATAGAGGCCCTCAGTTTACGTCACATTTCTGGAGGGCAGTACAGAGTGAGTTGGGGACCCGTGTAGAGCTCAACACAACATTTCATGCACAGACCGACGGACAGTTGGAGCGGACGGTTAGGATCTTGGAGGACATGCTCAAAGCATGTGTGATTGACTTTGGAGGGTAGTGGGACCGATTCTTTCCCTTGGCCGAGTTTGCTTACAACAACAGTTACCAGTCCAGTATTGAGATGGCTCCATTTGAGGCTTTATATGGTCGGCGATGTCGTTCTCCCATCCGGTGGTTTGAGCCCGGCGAGGCTAAGTTATATGGTACTGATTTGGTGAAGGATGCCTTGGAAAAGGTAAAGTTGATTCAGGAGCGACTTCGTACAGCACAGTCCAGATAGAAGAGTTACGCGGATCAGAAAGCGCTTGATTTATCATTTATAGTGGGTGAGAAAGTTCTCTTGAAGGTTTCGCCGATGAAGGAAATCATAAGATTCGGAAAGAAGGGAAAGTTGAGCCCAAGGATTATAGGCCCATTTGAGGTATTGAGACGTGTTGGGGAGGTTGCTTATGAGCTTGCCTTGCCTTCTAGTTTATCGGGAGTTCATCCGGTTTTCCACGTGTCTATGCTCCGAAGGTATCACCGACTTGTCACATTTGTTGGACTTCAGCACAGTTCAACTAGATAAGAGCTTGGGTTATGAAGAGGAACTAGTTGCCATTGTTGATAGACAGGTTCGCCAGTTGAGGTCCAAGGGGATTTCTACGGTAAAGGTTCATTGGAGGGGCCAACCAATCGAGGAGGCGACCTGGGAGTTCGAGGAGGACATGCAGAGCAGATATCCACAGTTATTCAACACTCCAGGTATGATTCTAAACCCATTCGAGGAAGAACGTTTGTTTAAGAGGTGGAGAATGTAATGACCCACCCGGTCGTTTTGCTTTATAGAACCCCGTTCCCCTAAATAAGAATTCACGTACGTGATTTTACTATTTTATGACTTGCGGGGATGGTTAGCTCGGGATTTGGAAGGGTTCAGATTGAAATCGAAACACTTGGTTCCGTAAGGTTGGCTTAAAAGGCTAAGTTTGACTTCGGTCAACGTTTTGAGTAAACGACCTCGAAATCGGGTTTTGACGGTTCCAATAGGTTCGTATGATGATTTCAGACTTGTCCGTATGCTCGGGTCGGATTTTGGATAACCCGGGAGCATTTCGGCGCCTAATAGTGAAAGTTGGCATTTTGGGTAAATTTCATAAATTTGGGTTGAAGTGGATCTTTACATTATAGACATCCATTTGGGATTCTGAGCCTGAGAATAGCTCCGTATGGTGGTTCTGCACTTAGGGGCACGACCGAAAGTGGATTTGGCGGTCCGTAGATCGTTTCGGGGTCATCTGGGGAAAAATGGAAATTTGAAGTTTTTGGAATGTTTGACCGAGGGTGGACTTTTTGATATCGGGTTCAGATTTTGGTTCTGGAAGTTGGAGTAGGCCCGTAATGTCATTTAAGACTTGCACGCAAAATTTGGTGTCATTCCGAGTAGTCTAAGTATGATTCGGTGCGTTCAGAGCAATTTGGAAACTTGGAGTTAATATCTTGCTTCAATTTGGTTTTGGAGAGTGATTCGAGGGGTCGGGTGTGTTTCGGACCGCTCGGGGTTAAGTTGAAAAACACCAGATTTTTCAGTTCTTGTTTCCTTCTTCGCGAACACGGATAGACCCTCGCATTCGCGATGAAGGATTTGGGGGACTGGAGTTTGCCCTTCGTGTTCGCATAGGCAGGGACCCGTTCGTGGAGTCTTGGGCCTTTGGCTTTCACGTTCGCATGGGTCCTCTCGCGTTCGCGTAGAGCCTTTTTCCTGGGCTCTTCAGTTTAGCCACCGCGATCGCGTATAAGGACCCCTGGGAAGAATCATCTTTTAAAAACGGGACTTAGGCTATTCTGGCTCATTTTCTCATTGTTGGGCGATTCATGGAGCTCTTAGAGAGGGGATTTCACCTAGCACTTTGAGGTAAGTAATTTCAACACAATGTGAGTTTAATACTTAGTTCATGGGTAGATTATAATATGTAAATTAGTGAAAATCATGGGTTTAGGTGAAAACCTAGGTTTTTGACAAAATGAGATTTAACCACAAAATTTGTTATGGAATTTAGCAAAAATCACATACTTGAGTTTATGAGGTAAACATTTCCGGAATCCGGGCACATGGGTCCGGGGGTGGATTTTAAGAATCTTACATTCAAGGTTGGGTAACCTTTTTAATAGTTGGAATATGAACTTTTGAGCATATATTGATTAGTTTATATACTATTTGATTAGTTTTGGATTGTTCGGCACCAAATCGAGAATTTGAGCATAATCTTGGACCGAAAAGTAGGCTTTGAGGCGAGGTAAGTCTCTTTTCTAACCTTGTAAGAGAGAATTAGCCCCATAGGTAAACTTAATCAATATGTACTTCTATTTTTGTGTGTGTGCGGGGAGGGGGGGAGGGGTACGTACGCACGAGGTGACCTGATTCCGTGCGTAGCTGCTATTCATGCTTATGTCTGGGTAGATTTAGGTTCATAACATGCTTTGCTGATACCGCTGCTTGTTTATTCTTACTAATTGTTTAGTATAAAGCTGAGATTGAGGATTTCAATACTGTAGAAGTTTCTAGTTGAATTTCTTATTTTGGAAAGAATTGAGAGATATTATGATAACTCGAGAAAGTCTATGTTCAACCGCGTCGCAAGTATAATCCGCGAGCGGGCTAAATTTCCACTACTCTCATGGGAGCGCACCGTTCGCCTCGGCAGGTTAATAGATGCATCTATGGTTCGTGTCATTTGACCCTCGGTAGTGCACAGTATATGTATATGTATATTTGGATCGGGCCGTACGTCCACGGCATAATTCGTGCATAAAGATATTAGAAGCCCTTCTATATTTAATATTGTTTCATTGGCTTGAGAGGTGAAATGGTTAGATGTGGGGAATGACTTGGTTCCCACTCGTAAAAAATGGAATTGTTTATTTGGTTCCTGCTCTGAGTTCTATTATCATTTTTATATATCATGTTTAATTGAACTTCATATTTTTATATTGTTGGCCATAGTAAGTGTCGAAGTCGACTCCTCGTCACTACTTCTTCGAGGTTAGACTAGATACTTACTAGGTAAACATTGTTATTGTACTCACGCTACACTTCTGTACTTGATGTGCAGGATCTGAGGCAGGTGCATCTGGATATCAATCCGGCGTGCACGCTTGACTCCTGGTACGAGACTACCCGGTGAGCTGCCCTTCCGAGCCGTTCTGCAGCAGCTGAAGTCTTCCTGTTGTTATTGTTCTGTCTATTTTGTCTCAGACAGTGGAGTAGTAGATCTTTTGTATGTTCTACTGGTAGCCCATACTCTTGTGACACCAGGTCTTGGCACATACACACTAGTAGACTCTTGGTTTTGCTCACTGTTGACTTGCCTGGCGACGGCGCTGGGCGCCATCACGGCCTAACATGGAATTGGGTCGTGACAGTTAATATGTAAAAAGAAGATTCATGGTGTTGCTATGTTTAATACTTAATATCATTTTGATAAATTGTTGTCAAATACAATATATATATATAATGTTTTGGGCAGCAAACCTTTCAAAATATTAATCTAAAGATATTTAGTAGTTTGGGCAGCCACCTTTTTCATATTTATCCAAAGTTTATATATAATACTTTTGTGACATGCTTTTCCATAACCTCCTCTCATTTTGCATTCCTTCATGCCAAAGAAAACCCCAACCCTCTCTCCTTCTTATCATATGAAATACTACATGAAAACCACCAGAATGTTTCACTAAATTAACCAGCCAAACTAGTTCTTGGTGAAACTCAAGTTTCTCCTCTCTTCTATGGTAAGTTACTAAATCCCTTTTTACACTAGACAACTGTTAGTGTTTTTATCATATCTTATTATATAAAATTCCGTTTTAAGTGAGATTCATAGCTCTATAACTCTTGTTCAGGTTTCAAAACCTAGTTTTGCTTGTATTTACCTGAAAAGGGGATGATGAAGTACATGGCAAGTGCTGCCTAGATTTGCTGTTTTCTATATATACAACTTTCATGAAAACCACAAATTCTAATATTTCCGTCTATTTATTCAAAACTGAGCCACAATACAAGATAATGGTACAATCCAGAATTTCTGTTTCAAACTTTTAGGGTGGTTTTCACTAATATCATGTTTTGTTCGACATATTGAAATCACTAAACTTATATAGATATTTGATTATGTACTTAAAGTATATATACCCTTGTAAAATCTATGGGGAAGTGTTTGAGGAAGTGGATAGATTTGGTTAGTCTATGGCGTAGACGATTCGAATGTCCTCAAATTGTGGTAGAACTGTTTTGTGGTAAAACACCAAGGTTTCTGTATAAACTTGATCTTGAAATCTATGTACTTGATGTATATTTGAAAATAACTTGTACATTTACTTCCTTTCTCTTCACTTTACATTGTTGTATTGGTATTATCTCAATATTGCAAGATATTCGCTAAATCGCCTGCTCGTACTGATTGCTTGATTATTTTGCATTCTTGTTGGGACTTTGTCCTTCTTGAGATAGTGACTTTGTCACTCATCTCGGCATACCTCTTGATTCAGATCTTTTTTCATCTTGAGCTTGGATTTGTGATTTGTCTTAAATTATGGAACTTGTCCGTGTTTAGTACGAACTAGAAAGCCATTTTTAATATGGTTCTTGATTCTATTGACTATTGGTTTTGACCCTACTTGATTTGGGGCTTCGATCCATCTTGATATCTGATTATGCTTAGTATGATGGCATGACATACATATTGGGCGAAAATGAATATACGTCAAACTCTCTTGGATTGATGTTATACACTTTCTTGACACTTGAATCTTGAATATTGATATTGATACTTGGAAACACTTCAAGGTTTGATATTAGATACTTTTGATATATTTGTTTACTAGCTTTAAACTTATGTTCTATTTGAGCTACCTATGACTGAAAAGGGGAAATTGGAGAATCTAATGGCTCCAAGACTAAAAGTTTTTATACCACTAAGCTTTATGCTTAGCGATAATTTTTTTCTATCGTAGGTAATGTACAAGAAGAGATTTGAAGAGGGCCTTTTGGACCATTCAAGCCTGCCACTGAAACATTCAGCATGTTCTTATGTTTGCCATTGAACCATTCAGCATGAAACAAATCATGTCTTGTTTTGATAAACCTTTTGAACCTTCAATATCAGATCTGAGACATGAAATCTCAGAACTTAAAGGAGAAATCAAGGATATAAAATCCAGACTTGGAAAAGTCGAACTTGACATTATTACAGAACAAGTTCTTAAGCAAGCCAATGCTTATAAGCATAAATCTGAGGGAGAAGAACTCCCAAAAAAGAAAGATCATTTCCCCGAGGACGACCAATCCATTGAACATCAATCAGCTAACTTGTCTTTCTAAAGAAAAGACTTCCATGTCTAACGCTCCCGGTATCACTGTTATAACTACTGTAAAACCGCAGAGCCACCACCCCATTAAAATTGTCATTAGTAAAAATTTTGTAATTAATAAAATTGCTTTATTTGACAGTGGTGCAGATCGTAACTGCATCATCAAAGGTATTGTTCCTACCCAGTATTTAAAAAAAGTACTTCTAAACTCTACTCCGCTACAGGAGAACAATTAATTATTAATTACAAGCTTTCAAAAGCCCATATTTGTAATAATGGTATTTGCCTGGTAAATGATTTTATTATAACTAAGGATATAAATGAAGATATCATTTTAGGTATTCCTTTTATTACTCAAATAAAACCATTCATTACCGGTTTAAATAGTATTTAAGGAAAAGAATTACACTTTCCTTTTATAAAAATCCTTTCACAAAATAAAAGTAATTTTATAATAAAAAAAAAAGTTTTTCGTATTAATAAACTTTCTCAACATATCACCTCTTTAAAAGATGAAATAATAATTAAGAAAATCGAGTAGATTTAAAAAACCTGGCGATGGTTACTAAAATAGCCAATCTTCAAAACTTTTTTGAAAAAGAAATATGCTCTGATTTTTCTAATGCCTTTTGGGAAAGAAAAAAAGCATTTAATTGAACTCCCATACGTCGAAGGATTCATTGAACAAGTCATCTCTACCAAAGCAAGACCTATTCAAATGAATCAGGAAATGATGAAAACTTGCAAAACTGAGATCTCAAATCTTTTGAAAAATAACATCATTCGCCCCTCTAAATCCCCATGGAATTGTTCCGCCTTTTATGTTAATAATAGTGCAGAAAAAAAAAGAGTAGCACCACGATTAGTAATCAACTATAAGACTTTAAACGCTGTTGTAAAATAGATTAGGTATCCTATTCCCAAAAAAAGAGATCTCTTAAAAAGAACCTACAAAGATAATGTCTATAGCAAGTTTGATATGAAATATGATTTTTGGCAAATTCAAGTAACCGAAAAAGACAGATACAAAGCAACCTTTAATGTTCCTTTCGAACAATACGAATGGAACGTTATGCCATTTGGGCTAAAAACCGCCCCTTCCGAGTTCCAAAATATCATGAACTCTATTATTTATGATTATAGTCATATGTCTATTGTTTACATAGACGATGTTTTTATTTTCTTTGAAGATATTGATTCCCATTTTAAGCACCTCAACACCTTCCTTAAAATTGTTAAGAGAAACGATTTAGTAGTTAGTGCTAAAAAGATTAAACTCCTCCAAATTTCCATTAGATTCTTAGGCCATGACCTATATCAAGGATCTTATAAACTCATTTGTAGAGCCATAGATTTCTCTTCCAGATTCCCTAATGAAATCACGGATAAAACCCAACTTCAAAGATTTTTATGAAGTCTCAATTATGTAGCTAACTTTATACCAAGCATCAGACAAGTTTGTGAGCCTTTGTACAATAGACTTAGGAAGAATCCCATCCCCTGAAACTCTGATCAAACTCAGTCAGTCATCCAGATTAAAGGTTTAGTACAGAACCTTCCATGCCTAGGAATTCCTAACCCAGAAACTTTCATGATTGTAGAAACATGTGCTTCTGATATAGGTTATGGTGGAATCCTTAAACAAAGAGTGACCAGAGAGTCTCCTGAACAACTTGTTCGTTTGACCTCTGAAATCTGAAATTCTACTCAGAAAAATTATTCTACTGTTAAAAAAAAGTCTTGTCTATAGTACTTTGTATTACTAAATTTCAAGATGATCTTATTAACAAAGAATTTTTAGTAAGAGTTGATTGTAAATCAGCTAAAGAGATTCTTCAAAAGGATGTCAAACACCTTTTTTCAAAGCAAATAGTTGCTAGATGACAAGCTCTACTGTCTAGTTTTGATTTCAAAATGGATTTTATTAAAGGAGAAATAATTCTTTACGTGATTTTCTAACTAGAGAATTTCTACAGGGGAAAAATGAGGCCCTTCAACCCTTATCCTTCTCTCAAAGGGAAAGAAAAAAAAACCCCTCAAATGGCTAGACCATTTATACTTCCTCTTTTTTCTCCTACCAAGACAACAGCCCCACAAAGGCCCCAACTTCCTTTCCAGAATAGGTACACATCACTGGATGAATATCCCAGATTACCAGCCCCGATACCAACCCCATTAGCAAAGCTGATTGATCTTAAATCAACAAAACCATTTGAAAGAGGAACATCTTCAAATTCCTCAATCCAAACCAAAGAAAGTTACGCCATGAAAGCCCCATACAATTTTGCCAAAGCAGTTAACCTATCGCTGACTCCAAAGAAGTCATAAGTTGACATATCTTCTTCTAAAGAAACAAGTTCGAGTTTATTACCTCTCAAGTACTACTACACCTAATGGCACTTGACAAGGAATATGAAGGTCTAAAAATAGAAGACCTTATTAAACCATGCTACACAGACTTCAACTATGTGGATACAGAAAACCCATACAAGACAAGATGATACTATGAGCCCTTCCTCATAGATACCGATTTTATAAAAATGGAGCACACTTTGAACGAAAGAAATTCAGAGTATATCAATTACTCTAGAGTCACTATAAAGAAAATCCTATCCCCATTTGAATAGTTTGCAGATCACATGTTCACCCCCATAGCGCTATCAATGGCGCACAGACCTCAAACTTACAATTGGCATGACTATAAAGCTGCCTGGTTTAACTTCTTATATCTTAGGCCAGAACATATTTGGTTCATAAAATACTGCCTAGAAATTACCAAAACGATTATCCCAAAATGGTTCTACAAATGGTGGAATTTTTCCGGAGGTAACAAGAAAATATTACCACAATAATTCCTCAACAAGTTCGAAGACTTTCAAATCAAAGAAGAAATTTTATCCCTACCAGAGCATATTAAAATGTGCAAGTATTTTATTCAGAAAAGGATTTCCTTTATTATTAGTTGGAATTTTTCAAAGGCAGAATTCGAAAGAATCGAATTTTTGTCTAAAGAGATCAAAATCAAAGGCTGGACTCCCAAACAACAAACTCCCAAGTCACAAAAGAGTGTTCAACCAAGCCCTACGAAGGCTTCACCATCAAAAGCAGAGCTTAGAGAAAAACTCAAACAAGCTCTACAAAATCTGGACATATACGAAGAACATCATATTATGCAATTAATTGAAGATGCTTCTTCATCTGGAGAGAGCAACAATGGAGACATGTGTAATCCCAAAGGATTAGCACTATCCTACATGGACCCCAATTACGAATAAAGAAAACGACCCTTGAAAAAGGGTAGACGTTCAAATAACCGGAATTGCCTCTTCCAAAGGGCATCCTACTATTCCAAAAAAGGGATCCAATATTGCCTATCGCCATCAGATACAAAAGTAGCCACTACTTTTAAAAAAGTAGATACCCATATGTCATTATCAAAAGGAATCATATCCTTTCAGCTTTACTTTATTAAAGTAGTTACCCCACTTACTTTTGTCGGCCATATATTTCTGTTGAACAAATTTAAACCTTACATTTGTAAGACTAAGATCTAAAGGCTTCCTCTTACTCACTCTATATAAGGCTCCCCATTCTCATTGTAAGAGGCATCAGAAATTTTTTTAATTTTTCAAGACCTCTCTCCCTCTACTAGTATTCTCTTCTATTCTTATGTTTGCCTTACTAATGTTCATCCAATAAAATTTAGTAAGTTTCAATTGCTTTCTTTACTATTTTTAATACTGTACTCAATTCCATTTTACTGGTATCAGAGCGATGTTGGCAGTATAAGTATTTAGCATGAGCAACTAAGTACATATACTGTCTAGGGCATGGCAAAATTACTTTATCTTACTACTATTCTTTATTATCTTGTTCTAAAAATGCTTCCTTGTTTAGTATGAGATCTTTATTTTCTCTATAAGTATGAAGTAACCGAGTAATCCCCGGCTCAGACGTTGGCTAGCCTTAAGAGACAGGTCATTGTTGCCGAGGTAGGCGTTTAGATCTTGTTAGGTGATCCCGTCGCTAAGATAACTTTAGAGAAAACAGATGTTAATCCAAGAAGACTTTACTAAGAAGCCCCTTAGATCTCTAATATTATGGTACAATATTTGTTAGATATTTACATATTTACTGTTTTACTATTATATGTACTGAATAGTACTTTTAGCCTAATAAGCCCATAGACTGTATTATTTCTATAAATAAATTCAAATCAGCATGTTTTGAATAACGTTAAATTATCTTCTCAAGCAACTAAGATTGCTAAACTTGAAAATGATTTACAGAATTGGAACATTCTCAATGACCCTTTTAAAAGGATTTATGAAATCGGAAGTTAGCTTCATTAAGAAACATAACATTAAAACCTGTGAGTCCACTATTGCTATTAATAATTCTTTAGAAATTATTAAGTTACTTTTAGAGCAAGACTTGAATAGGTATAAAACCCAGTTCAATTACTTGCATATAGGTCTTGTCCAACTTGCTGTAGAACCTCTTTTTAGAAAAGGTTTAGACATCTCTATTTGTGTCTTACTTAGAGACGCTCATCTCTTAAATTTTGATGACTCTCTTTTAGGAGTTCTCCAAAGTAACCTCGCCAATGGCCAAGTATACTTTAGCTGCTATCCTAACTTCTCAGTTGATATCAATGACCCTAACATCATAGATACTTTGACATTAAATGTCAAAACTAAGAATATAAATAGCAAGGCTAATACATGTGAAATAGTCATTATTTATTGAGTCTATTACAGACTTATGGACACCACTCTTGCCCCAAAAGCTAGAGTAAAGAGTGTTAAAGGAGTCACTATGCTCACAGAGGCAAACACTGAGCACAGTACGTTCTTCGTACCTAGACTCCTAAACTGGAATGACATACTCTATAATAATGATTGGCACTTTGATGCCACAACTCAGTCTTTTACTAATAACTCTAAAAATTCTCAAATAGAAAGGGTAATTCAATTTTTCGATGGATCTATTGATATCAAATTCTTGGGTTCAGGTTCTAATTTAGCAACCAGAACTAATTCCTTTAGAAGAACGTCTACAGTCCCTTCCGTACATTCTTCTTCCAAACCCTCGGAAGAAAACATTACCAATAACGACAAAGGAAAAGTCACAGGAGTAGATTTATCCTGTGAAATTCCCAAATTCTATTACAAAACCATCCCACTAGTCCAATCCCTAGTGAGATGAATCCTCCTCAGGATATACCAGGCTTTCTTACAATGATTAAGTTAGGATATCCCTTTACCCCAAATCCCGAGATTCTTGAACGTCTATGGACTCATCCTGACAATCAAACCAAGAGAAAATGGTATGTTGCCTCTTACTCTCTTCAGCAAAGAGAAAACGTTAGAGATTGTTAGATGTCATACTTGAAAAGAATTAGATGCAAAATCCAATTCTTTAAATGGTTTGAAATATCTGGAAAACTCGATAATAAAAAAGATTCTCTTCAAGTCCTAGTCAATAAGTAGTACACAACCACTAACAAAGTCATTGAATCTGTCACCCCTCCCTTGGAAGGGATAAAAATCCCTGTATCCAACACCATTATTCCTGCCTCTCCTTTTAAAAGCAAAAGCGAGAAGCCTACTAGCATGGTTATCTGCGCTGATGTAGATCGTATCATCGAGCAAAATAACTACACCAATCAACTTCTTCATGTTGTCTCTAGACAAATAGAAGATTCTAAGGAAAAGTCATTATTCAGTGGAAAACCCACTCTCTCAAAACCAAGTATCAGTCAAAATATTAAACCCAACCCAGTCTTCAAAATGATTAAATTCTCTAGGGATAAATACCCAAAATTCAAAGAAACCTTTGATGTCTCTGGTAACATCCTTGATAAAATCAATGAACAATTGGCCAATTTCAATATTTCCGAAAAAGGAAAAATTTCCACTCTTCAGGAGAAAGATACTCTTCTTAAAATTTCCAATGATCGATACCATAATCGAAAAAATTATCATAAGTGCCCTTCCTTTCCTGATCTTCAGTATGAAGAAAATGTTTTTCTTTCTACCTCTTCCCACAAAGGAAGAAGTATTACAGAATGGAATATCGATGGCTTAGCTGAACATCAGATATAAAATAAACTCCATGAAAATGGGTGTTTCTATCACGGCGTATAAAATTAGAGGCTCCTATGATAAAGAAGTCGCCTCTATGATCGTAGCTAGTTTTACTGGCATGTTAGACATTGGCGGAATAATTATTTCACTAACGAAATCAAACAAGACATATATTCCGCTACAACCCTCGAAACAGTCGTAAAGACTGAAGGTACCGCCATTGAGACCACCTCTCAGATTACTAGAGAAGACGCGTGTGCTACCCTTCTCTGCCATATTGAAAAACACTTCATAGGAGAGCCCAAACTCTTCCAAGATAGAAGTTTGCAAATCCTAAACAATCTTTCTTGTCCAACCCTAGATGATTTTATCTCGTATAAAAATCAATTCATCAGTAAGGTTATGATTAGACCCGACTGTCATCTAGATTTCTGAAAAGAACGCTTCATCAGCGGACTTCCACCTCTATTCGCAGACAAGGTCGGAACGAAAATCTAAGATCGTTGTGAGGGTAAAATCCCTTATCATCAAATGACCTACGGAGACCTCGTCAGCATCATCAATGTTGTAGGTCTCGAACTCTGCACGGATATCAAGCTTAAACATCAGCTCAAAAAAGAGCGATTCTCCTCTAGAAGACAACTAGGAAATTTCTGTCAAGACTTTGGATTTACCTCCATTGCTTCCCCTTCTACTCACTCTTCAAAAAGGGACAAAAATAAAAATCTTCCAAAAAGATTCATCGCAGCAAATCTCGTAGGGATTTCAAAAATCACCTAGAAAGAAATCCAAACATCGCAGACCTTCCAAGTCCTCCAACAAATTTAAAGATGTCTGTTGGAATTATGGAAAAACTATCCATAGGGCCAATGAATACAAATCTGACAAGAAAAAGAAGAAGATCAATCTTCTCGAAATTAGCGAAGATACCAAAAAGGAACTCTTCTCTATTCTGGAAGAAGCTAATTTAGAGTCTTCTCCAAGCTATTCATCAAATGAATATAGTGACGAGGAAGATATCAACGTCGCTTGTGATTCTGATTCTAGCCAATCTGGTAGTGAATGCCACTGCATTGAAACATATTGTACCTGTGGAAATACTCCGGCTTCAGTTAGATTTCTTTATGGTAACTCTAAAGAAGCTCTCTACGATGTAATTCAACACATCAATGACGAAGAATCTAGAAATCATTATCTTCTGGAACTAAAAAGTCTCATCCTCAATCATCACGAAGATAAACCTAAATCCAAGCCTGCAATTGAACCATTCAGCGTAAAACAAATCATGTCTCGTTTTGATAAACCTTCTGAACCTTAAATCTTAGATCTGAGACATGAAATCTCAGAACTTAAAGGAGAAATCAAGGATATAAAATCCAGACTTGGAAAAGTCGAACTTGACATTCTTACAGAACAAGTTCTTAAGCAAGCCAATGCTTATGGGCATAAATCTGAGGGAGAAGAACTCCCAGAAAAGAAAGATCATTTCCCCGAGGACGATCAATCAATTGAACATCAGTTAATTTCTGTCTTTCTAAAGAAAAGACTTCCACGTCTAACGCTCCCGGTATCACTGTTATAACTAGTGTAAAACCGCAGAGCCACCATATCCCCATTAAAATTGTCATTAGTAAATATTTTATAATTAATAAAATTGCTTTACTTGACAGTGGTGCAGATCGTAACTGCATCATCAAAGGTATTTTTCCTACTCAGTATTTGGAAAAAGGTACTTCTAAACTTTACTCCGCTACAGGAGAACAATTACGTATTAATTACAAGCTTTCAAAAGCCCATATTTGTAATAAGGGTATTTTCCTGACAAATGATTTTATTATAACTGAGGATATAAATGAAGATATCATTTTAGGTATTCCTTTTATTACTCAAATAAAACCATTCATTACCGGTTTAAATAGTATCTCCACACATATTTTAGGAAAAGAATTACACTTTCCTTTTATAAAAACCCTTTCACAAAATGAAAGTAATTTTATTAGAAAAATACGGTTTTTGTATTAATAAACTTTCTCAACATATCACCTTTTTAAAAGATGAAATAAAAATTAAGAAAATCGAGCAGATTTTAAAAACCTCGGAGATGGTTACTAAAATAGCCAATCTTCAAAACCTTTTTGAAAAAGAAATATGCTCTGATAATCCTAATGCCTTTTGGGAAAGAAAAAAGTATTTAATTGAACTCCCATACGTCTAAGGATTCAATGAACATGTCATCTCTACCAAAGCAAGACCTATTCAAATGAATCAGGAAATGATGGAAACTTGCAAAACCGAGATGTAGACGTTCTTCTAAAGGAATTGGTTATGCTAGCTAAATTAGAACCTGAACCCAAGAATTTGATATCAATAGATCCATCGGGAAATTGAATTACCATTTCTATTTGAGAATTTTCAGAGTTATTAGTAAAAGGCTGAGTTATGGCATCAAAGTGCCAATCATTATTAGAGAGTATGTCATTCCAGTTTAAGAGTCTAGGTACGAAGACCGTACTGTGCTCGGTGTTTGCCTCCATGAGCATAGTGACTCCTTTGATACTCTCTACTCGAGCTTTTGGGGCAAGAGTGGTGTCCATAAGTCTGTAATAGACTCGATAAATAACGGCTATTTCACGTGTATTAGCCTTAATATTCATATTCTTAGTTTTGACATTTAGTGTCAAAGTATCCATGACGTTAGTGGTCATTGATATCAACTGAGAAGTTAGGATAGCAGTTAAAGTATACTGAGCCATTGGCGAGGTTACTTTGGAGAACTCCTAAAAGAGAGTCATCAAAATTTAAGAGACGAGCGTATCTGAGTAAGACACAAATAGGGATGTCTAAACCTTTTCTAAAGAGAGGTTTGACAACAACTTGGACAAGACCTATATGTAAGTAATTGAATTGGGTTTTATACCTATTCAAGTCTTGTTCTAAAAGTAACATAATAATTTCTAAAGAATTATTAATAGCAATAGTGGACTCACAGGTTTTAATGTTATGTTTCTTAACGAAGCTGAAACTTCCGATTTCATAAATCCTTTTGAAAGGTTCATTGGGAATGTTCCAATTCTATAAATTATTTTCAAGTTTAGCAATCTTAGTTGCTTGAGAAGATAAATTAACATTATTCAAAACATGCTGATTTGAATTCATTTATAGAAATAATACAGTCTGGGGGCTTATTAGGCTAAAAGTACTATTCAGTACATGTAATAGTAAAACGGTAAATATGTAAATATCTAACAAATACTGTACCATAATATCAGAGATCTAAGGGGCTTCTTAGTAAAGTCTTCTTGGATTAACATCTCTTTTCTCTAAAGTTATCTTAGCGACGGGATCACCTAACAAGGTCTAAACGCCTACCTCGATAACAACGACCTATCTCTTAAGGCTAGCCAATGTCTGAGCTAGGGATTACTCGGTTACTTTACACTTATAGAGAAAATAAAGACCTCATACTAAACAAAGAAGATTTTTTAGAACATGATAATAAGGAACAGTAGTAAGATAGATATAGGCATAGTCAAGTTTTTAAATTAACAAGTATTGAAAGTAATTTTGACATGCCCTAGACAGTATATGTACTTAGCTGCTCATGCTAAATACGTATTCTGCCAACATGGCTTTGATACCAGTAAAATGGAACTGAGTGCAGTATTGAAAACAGTAAAGAAAGCAATTGAAACTTACTAAATTTTGTTGGATGAACATTAGTAAGGCAAACATAAGAACAGAAGAAAATACTAGTAGAGGGAGAGAGGTCTTGAAAAATTCAGCATGAAACAAATCATGTCTCGTTTTGATAAACCTTCTGAACCTTGAATCTCAGATTTGAGACATGAAATCTTAGAACTTAAAGGTGAAATCAAGGATATAAAATCCAGACTTGGAAAAGTCGAACTTGACATTCTTACAGAACAAGTTCTTAAGAAAGTCAATGCTTATGAGCATAAATCTGAGGGAGAGAACTTCCAGAAAAGAACGATCATTTCCCCGAGGACAATCAATCAATTGAACATCAATCAGTTAATTTCTATCTTTCTAAAGAAAAGACTTCCACGTCTAACTCTCCCGGTATCACTGTTATAACTAGACATGGAGGGTTTGTAAAACCGCAAATCTAGGCAGCACCTGCCATGTACTTTATCACCCATTTTTCGGGTAAATACAAGCAAAAATAGGTTTTGAAACCTGAACAAGAGTTATAGAGCTATGAATCTCACTTAAAATGGAGTTTTATATAAGAAGATATGATAAAAACACTAACAGTTGTCTAGTGTAAAAAAGGATTTAGTAACTTACCACAGAAGAGAGGAGAAACTTGAGCTTCACCAAGAACTAGTTTGGCTGGTTAATTTAGTGAAACATTCTGATGGTTTTCATGTAGTATTTCATATGATAAGAAGGAGAGAGGGTTGGGGTTTTCTTTGGTATGAAGGAATGCAAAATGAGAGGAGGTTGTGGAAAAGCATGTCACAAAAGTAATATATATAAACTTTGGATAAATATGAAAAAGGTGGCTGCCCAAACTACTAAATATCCTTAGATTTATATAAAAGGTTTGCTGCCCAAAATATATATATATATATATATATATATTGTATTTGATAACAATTTATCAAAATGATATTAAGTGTTAAACATAGCAACACTATGAATCTCCTTTTTACATATTAACACAATCTAAAGTAACCAATTTTCATATATCGTCAAATTCGTTTAGGAAGTGTGAAGTAAAATCTATCCTCCTTATAAAGATGGTCAGTTAAGAATGCAAATATTTATCTAAAAACTTTGGAATGTTACATTTCATGTTTCTATACTTTGGAGGTATAATGAAGACAAGCCGCATGTTCTAGACTTTAGCACGGTGCATCAAGATGAGAATTTAGCCTATGAAGAAGAGCTGGTAGCTATTTTGGACAGGCATGTTTGGAAGTTGAGGTCGAAGGAGATCGCTTCGGAAGTTATTGTGGAAAGGACAACCAATCAAGGAGGCTGCTTGGGAGCCCGATAATGCGGAGCAAATATTCACATATTTCCAACAGTTTAGGTATATATTTAAACATGTTTAAGGATGAATGTTTGTTTAAGAGGTGGAGAATGTAACGACTCAATCGGTCATTTTGAGTTCTATAATCCCATTCCCCTGTTTAATACTTCCCGTAGGTTGTCTTGATGATTTATGACTTATGGGAATGGGTAATTTAGTACCCGAGGGGTTTGAGAATGATTTGAAATACTTAGTTCCTAAGTGGAGGCTTAAAGTTAAAAGAGTTGACAAAAGTCAATATTGTGGATTAATGACCATAGATTGGTATGTTGGAGGTTTCAATAGGTTCATATGAGATAATTTTGGGCTAGTACATATATTTGGTTTCGGGTCTCAGGTGGCCCGGGATTGATTCGGCGCTTCTAGTCGAAAGTTAGAATTTAGAACTTAAGAGAATTTGAGATTTTTTGTTTGATGCTTGATTCTTGGTTTCAATGTTGTTTGTGGTGTTTTAAGCCTTCAGACATGTTTGTATACAGACTTGTTAGGATGATTGGACAGGGACCCGAGGGGCTCTGGTGAGCTTCAGGGTGGTGTCAGACCATTTTGAGCTAAGATGGTTGCTGGTTTATCTGCAATCAGTGGCGTTCTTTGCAATCGCGTGGCATGTGCTACGATTGCATAGAAGGATGGTGTGATTAGGTGTGATTGTGTGGTCTAGGCTTGAGAAGCATCACGATCGCATGAGGACATTTTCAATCGCATAAGAATATTTTGGGGCTAGGGGTGTTGCTCTTGGCTATCACATGAGAAGTGTAATGATTGCGTAGCTTGGGGAAGCAGCTGAATTGCGATTGTAGGGGGGTTGTCGTTATTGCGATTAAGGATTTTGGCCCAGGGGTATTCTATGTCCAGATTTCGATATTTAGTTTATTTTTATCATTTTTGAGTTTTGGAGAACTAGAGGAGGCAATATTGAAGAGGAATTTTACTAAAATTTTAAGGGTAAGTAAATTTTACATATCTTGATTCCCCGTGGATTTCTACACTTAAAACATGAAATTTAAGAGTGAAATTTGGAATTTTTGACTACAACCTAAGAGAGTGTAATTTGAAGTTTTGAATACCGATTTCGACTCGGATTTCAAAATTAATCACATATTTAGACACGTGGGACTGGGTCAATGGAATTTGACCTTGGACTTGGGTTTTGGCCATGTGGCCCATGTTAACTTTTGTTGACTTTTTGAGATTTGATTAAGGATTGAAGCTTTATTAATGGTCGCAGAGTGAGACAGGAAAGGGGAGGTTTGGAGACTAGGTTGCGGCGCATTATGTGACCGCAGACCAATTCTACGGTGCATTATGCGACCGCAGAACAGATCTGCGGGCTGCATAATGACCACAGACTCGGTCAGTCATGCCTAGTTTTGGAGGCCAAATTATGTGGCCGATATGCGGTCTGTATATCGATTATGCGATCCGCATATCGATTATGCGATAGCAGACCTTGTTCTGGAGCTTCATTTTTAGATTTTTAAAACCCGACCCTACTTCGTTAAATACATGTTTTGGGCCATTTTTGAGCTAAAATCTGACATTTTAGAGTCAGAGAGAGTGCCCTAGAGTGAGAAGGTTGCCACGCCCCAACCTCGAGGAGCGCGACCAGCACTCAACCGAGTGAACCCGGTCGAGCAAGCCTAGTAAACCTTTCCTACCTGACTCATTCATGATCCAAAAAGGGAATGCGTCACCATTTGTAAAACAGGGGAGAGATCAGTTATATAAATATATAAACGTTGCTGGTTCATTTTTCATTTTATATACATTATGTCGTAGTTAAGTTCCCAAAATACAACACGATCCAACGACACCCCAACATACGTACATGACCCACTTAAACGTCTACAGAGCCTCTAAGGGTACAAAAGAGCAACATGACAATACCGGCAACAAGGCCCCGGCTATACCTCAAAATATGAAAACTAATATAAAGAAGGACTACATGACCCCAGGAAGAAATGGGGCTCACCAAGGCCGCTGTGATGAGTGTAAGGGAGAACACCACTATCTGCGATCAGCGCTATCTGCGATAGAACCACCTACATCCATTAAACGATGTAGCACCCCCGGCAAAAGGGACGTTAGTACTGTCGAATAGCACTAGTATGTAAGGAAAACACCAATCTTAGTAGAATAAACAGTGAAACAAAGAGAAGGCAGTCATAATAATCAATAAGCACTTCATGCAAAATACAAGAAAAACACCAAATAAGGATTACACAATTCCCAATTCAATCTTTTTATCTTTTTAGATTAATAATCTTTAGTGACAAAGCCACAACTCATAATGCCACCATGTTTTTATACAGAGTCCGGTCTCGGCCCGACCGGCTAAGCCATCCCAAGTGAGACGTATCCATATCCATAATGTAAATTAATAGTTCCAACAAAAATGCCACCATGAGTACGGCATGGTGTCCGATCTCAGCCCGATCGGCCAAGCCATCTCACTTGAGACATAACCTCTTTCAATTGTTCACTCAATTCACATCTCTTTCCCATCTTTCATTAATGGCACAAACAACCTCATTTATTAAATAGTTCTTGGCACTTGGGCACATTTTACAATTCAAGTCTTTCCCTTTTTATTCAATCAAATAATGTTATCATTCGTGTCGATAAGTACCATCATATAAGGCATTGCACACATAAGGGAAGGAACTTGGAAAATCATAGATACGTCCTCAAATAGCATAATGCCATGGTAAATATCTAAAACAATAAGGGAACATAAATCTTTCAACCCAACATACTAAGGCAAACAATTCTAGTAAGATCAAGTCGGAACTTACACCAATCATTCAAACACCAGGAGTTCAATTCTAGGAAGAAAAGAGTTAGCCATACATACCTCAATTGCGCTTCTTTAGACTCTATAATATTTCAGAACCTTTAACAACCTCAATCTATTTAAGCAATATACAAATTGAACCCAAAATTAGGAAAACATTCATGGTTCTTCTTCACTTCTTATTTTTTCCACACTCTTTATCACATGCATGCAAGATGAACCACTCTCATACCCATGAAGTATTACCCTAGTACCCCATTATAGCTATGTTTGAAATTAAGAGTTGCGGTGATGAAGTCTTTCCTTTTTGGATGAAGAAATTGAGTGCTCTACTTGAGTATTTCCAAGCTTTGAGTGATGGATGAAGATTGATTAATGAAAATTAGTTCCTCCCTCTAGAACCTTCTCTCTCTCACACTAGAAATATCAGAAATAAGCTCAAAATAGACTAAATGGGGTGTTTTAACGGAATGGGGGTCAGATTTTAAATTAAGAAAAATGGTGCCCCGACACAGGTCTGCGGTCGCATATGTGATTGCATAATGGTTAAGCGGTCCGCAAAGTGAGCTCATAAATGGCCCTCAGGGGCCTGAACTTACGGCCTAGGTATGCGACCAGTATGCGGTCCGCATACTTGTTCTGCAGTCGCATAATGCACCGTAGAACTCCCTCCGCAAAAACTCAAGAGGGATTATGCGATCGATATGCGGTCGCATAATCGACCGCAAAAATGACCTAAAGTTGGCCAAACTTACTGCTTCACTCTGCGGCCATTATGCGGTCCGCAGAGTTATTATGCGGCCTCATAATGGGCCGTAAAAATGCATTCTTCTGCGAAATATTTTCCTCTCAGTCCGTAGGGTACTGTTCAATCCAAAAAGTCCGAACCGCAAGCTCACCGCGAAGAATTTTCTACTATAGTAACGCAAGAATCTAACTTGGCACCACGAAACCCTAAGTTTTTGGTTTAACTTTTTACGAGTCCTTACATCCTCCCCCACTTAAGATTATTCGTCCTCGAATGAGGATCAAGGTTTGCTTAACACAGTTTCAGTTGCACCACATAACATCAGCCCCAAATTTGCCTAACTTCCTAACTTTCTGAAAATTTCGCCAGAGTTTCCTTTGTATTTAGGCCTATCCACCTGTCAGAGAGCCTCCGAAACACACCTTAGCAATATATATAGAATTAAATGATACAGTAGAATGCAAAATAACCTCAACGAAAGCCTCATAGGGGACATATAACTAGAAATGAGTGTCTTTATATTAGCCGAACAAGTGATACAAAACTTAAGGGGAACAACTTTATAGAGCTATTACATGGCTATTCAAATAAATGAGGGTACTTCTTTTTCATTTCAGTCTCGGCTTCCCAAGTAGCTTCTTCGACTTGCTGGTTTTGCCATAATACCTTTACAGATGCAATTTCTCTGTTCCTTAATTTCTGGACCATCTATTAAGGATAGCAACCGGAATCTCTTCATATGATAGTTCTTCACTGATCTTGATGGTCTCAACCGACACAATAGCGGACGGATCTCCAACTACCTTTTTCAACATGGACACATGAAATATCGGGTGCACTAATGACAGCTCAGGTGGTAGCTCAAGCTTGTACGCCACCTGACCTATCCTTTGAATGATTCTATATGGCCCGACATACCTCAGACTTAATTTTCCTTTCTTTCCAAACCGCATGATCCCCTTCATGGGAGATACCTTCAAGAACACCCAATTATCTTCCTTAAATTCTAAGTCTCTGCGACGAACATCCGAATAGGATTTTTGATAACTCTGAGCAGTTTTCAACCGCTCTTTAATGATCTTAACCTTTTCCATAGCCTGATGCACAAGGTATGGTCCTATTCGTTCAGCTTCTCCAACCTCGAACCACCCAACCGGTGATCTACATCTTCTACCATTCAAGGCCTCAAACGGCGCCATTTGAATACTGGCATGGAAGCTATTGTTATAAGCAAATTCTATGAGCGGCAAATGATCATCCCAGCTACCCTTGAAGTCAAGCACACACGCACGCAATATGTCCTCAAGAGTCTGAACAGTCCGCTCTGCTTGCCCGTCAGTTTGTGGATGAAAAGTCGTGCTAAGATTTACCTGCGTACCCAAACCTTGCTGAAATTTCTTCCAGAAATTAGCTGTGAACTGGGCCCCTCGATCGGAAATGATGGAAACTGGAGTGCCATGAAGCCTTACTATTTCTTTGATATACAATTGAGCATATTGTTCCGCAGTGTCGGTGGATTTAACTGGCAAGAAGTGTGCTGATGTTGTAAATCGATCCACGATCACCCAAACTGAGTCAAACTTACGCGGAGTGCACGGTAACCCTACCACAAAATCCATATTGATCATTTCCCATTTCCACATTGGAATTTCCATACTCTGTGCTAACCCACTGGGCCTTTGATGCCCGTCCTTCACTTGTTGACAGGTTGAACATTGTGCCACAAAGTCCGCCACACCCCTCTTCATGTCATTCCACCAGTTAACTTCCTTGAGATCATGATGCATTTTTGTAGAACCTGGGTGCACGGAATATCTAGAAGCATGAGCTTCTGCCATGATTCTTTCCTGAAGACCATTTACGTTTGGAACACATATTCGTCCTTGGTACCGTAATATACCGTCATCCATGCCAAGAGAAAAAGTCGTAGTCCTGTGTTTATGAATCCCCTCCTTCAATTGTACTAACATTGGATCATTGTATTGCTTCTCCTTGACCTCCATCACAAGCGATGATTCCGCCCTATTCCGCACAATCACTCCCCCTTTATTAGAGTCCACAAGACGAACTCCCAAACTGGCCAACTGGTGAACCTCCTGGGCCAAGGGCCTTTGACATGCCTCCAAGTGAACCAAACTACCGATAGACTTCCGACTAAGAGCATCCGCCACCACATTAGCTTTCCCCGGATGATACAAAATGTCGATGTCATAATCTTTGAGCAATTCGAGCCACCTTCTCTGCCTTAGGTTCAATTCCTTCTGCTTGAAAATGTATTGAAGACTCTTGTGGTCCGTGAATACATCTACATAGACTCCATACAAATAATGACGCCAAATTTTTAATGCAAAAACCACCGCCGCAAGCTCTAAGTCATGAGTTAGATAGTTCTTTTCATGATTCTTAAGTTGCCTTGAAGCATATGCTATTTTACCTTACCATGTTGCATTAATACACACCCAAGACCGATCCTTGAAGCATCGCAATATCAGCGCCGAAGTCAATCTTGATTTCAATTCCTGGAAGTTTCTTTCACAAGCATCGGACCACTGGAACTTAACTGCCTTTTGCGTCAATTTGGTTAATGGAGAGGCAAGAGTGGAGAACCCCTCCACGAACCTCCTATAATACCCGGCCAAACCTAAGAAACTGCGAATCTCTGTTGGATTAGTAGGTCTAGGCCAATCCTTCACCGCTGCAATCTTTTGAGGATCAACCTTAATTCCTTCTCCGGAGACGACATGACACAGGAATGTAACAGATTCGAGCCAAAATTCACATTTTGAGAACTTTGCATACAATTGGTGTTGATGAAGAGTCTGCAGAACTGCCCTGAGCTGATCGGCGTGATCTTCACGACTTCGTGAATACACAAGGATGTCGTCAATGAACACTATCACAAAGGAGTCGAGGAACGGCTTGAAGACTCGATTTACAAGATCCATGAAAGATGCCGGGGCATTTGTTAGCCCGAAAGACATTACCAAAAATTCAAAGTGCCCATACCGGGTTCTAAAAGCTATTTTCGGAATATCCTGCTCTCTTACCTTCAATTGATGGTACCCGGACCGCAAATCAATTTTGGAGAAGAACTTAGCACCTTGTAATTGATCAAACAAATCATCTATTCTAGGCAATGGGTATTTGTTTTTGATTGTGACTTTGTTGAGTTGCCAATAATCAATACACATCCGCAGCGATCCATCTTTCTTTCTGACAAAGAGAACCGGTGTGCCCTAAGGTGACACACTCGGTCGAATGAAACCTTTCTCTAGCAAATCCTTTAGTTGTTCCTTTAGCTCTTTTAATTCCGCCGACGCCATTCTATAAGGTGGAATGGATATAGGCTGCGTGCACGGCATCACATCAATCCCAAAATCAATCTCCCTGTCTGGAGGAATTCCAGGGAGCTCATCCAGAAATACATCAGGGAATTCATTCACAATTGATACAGATTCAAGGGCAGGCACCTCAGTAGTGGTGTCCGTAACTCGGACCAAATGATAAATACACCCCTTCCTGATCATCTTCGTAGCCTTAAGGTGAGAAATAAACCTACCTTTTGGCATAGCATTATTCCCCTCCCACTCAACAGTTGGCTCGTTATGAAACGCAAGCCTCATGATTCTAGCTCGACAATCAAGTTTGGAAAAACATGAATAGAGCCAATCCATTCCCATTATTACGTCAAAATCAATCATCCCTAGTTCAATAAGATCGGCCATATGCACCGTGACAACACAATCCCTATAAACTTGTGCGGCCATAATAGACTCGCCAACCGGAGTAGATACAGAAAACAGCTCATGAAGCTGTTTCGGTTCTATTTCGAAGCTCGTAGCAACATAAGGAGTAACATACGATAAAGAAGATCCGGGATCAATAAGAGCATACACATCATGAGATTGAACAGTTAATATACCTGTGACGACATCCGGGGAAGCCTCCGCACTCTGTCGACCACTCATAACATAGAATCGGCTGGGTCCTCCCGAACTCTGTACACCACCCCTAGCTATACCACGCCCTGCGTGTGCTGAAGAGCCTCGAGCTGGAGGGTGTGCTGAAGAAGTGGCAGCTGTAGGACTGGATGACTGAGCTGTTCCCCTGCCTGCACCCTGACGGGATGCACGACACTCTCTCTGAATATGGCCTCTCATTCCGCATCCGTAACATACTGGCATGTCTAGGTAGCAGACTCCAGAATGTATCCTCCCNACGGGATGCACGACACTCTCTCTGAATATGGCCTCTCATTCCGCATCCGTAACATATTGGCATATCCAGGTAGAAGACTCCCGAATGTATCCTCCCACACTTAGGGCATGGGATCCTCTGTTGCTGCTGGAATCTCCCTCCTGATCGGCCCTGATGGTGGGACCTTCTGCTTCCCTGACCGGGCCTAAAGTGACTCCCCTGCTGCTGACCGTGCCCTGATGGCGGGACACTAGCTGAAGACTGGGCATAAGACTGGGATGGCCCTGATGATCCTCCCCGAAAGGCTGATCTCCCACCTCTGAATGCATCCCCAAGGTTGCCCGCTGATCGGGCCCTACTACTACTTTCCCGTTCCATCCCGAACTTTAACTTTCGAGCCTCCATAGCTTGGGCAAATGACAAAATCTTTCTATAGTTCATATCAGAATTTAGAGCAGCTGTGGAAGCCTCATTAATAACTAAAGGGCTAAGGCCCTGCACAAATCGACGCACCCTAGTCTCCATAGTCGGCATCATATGAGCAGCATACTTTGACAGGCGCACAAACTCCATGTGATATTCCCACACACTCTTACTACCCTATTTAAGGGTCTTAAACTCCACAGCACGGGCTGCCTTAGTCTCGGCAGGCAAGAAATAGTCTATGAAGGCATCCGCAAACTCACTCCATCCCGCCGGAGGGCTCCCCTCCTCACGGGAATCGTCCCACATTTCAAACCAGGAATATACCACCCCTTTCAGACGATAGGAGGCCAACTCTACTCCCTCTGTCTCCGTAGCACGCATAACTCAAAGAGTCTTATGCATCTCATCAATAAAATCCTGAGGGTCTGCCGCGGGATCAGTACCAGTGAATACTGGAGGGTCTAACTGAAGGAACCTGTTAACCCAGGAACGGGAAGAATCTCCTTGCAAGCTAAATGAGGTGGGTAAAAAATTTGACCTTTGAGCATGGGAAGCTACTAACTGAGTCAGCATTTGAATAGCTCCCCTAAGATCCCCATCAGAAATACCAGGACCATGAGCTAGGGCTGGAGGCGGAACAGGTATACCGGCAGGAGGGATTATAGCATCCTCCGCGGGTGTAGGAACTAGGGTAGTCTGTTCTGGAGTAGACGAAATAGGCAGTGTGATAGTAGGGGGATTATCCTCACCCACATTATCAAGCAAGGGATCAACAACCACTCCTGGGGTGGTATTGGCTTCTTGGCCAATTCTCGCTCTCTTCTTAGGTGCCATTTACTGAAAGTTAGAAAAATGCACGAGTTAGGGGAAAACAACCTCATATTCCGCTCTATCGCATGATATATAACAACAATGAAGGGTATCATTCTTAAATGCCCAAGTAGCCCCCTAAATATAGATGTGGTCGACAACACACCGATAAGAAGGGATCTACTAGACACGGCTCCGAGACATCCTAGGACACTTTAAAACCTTAGGCTCTGATACCAAGTTGGTCACACCCCAACCTCGGGGAGCGCGACCGGCGCTCAACCAAGTGAACCCGGTCGAGCAAGCCTAGTAAACCTTTCCTACCCGACTTATTCATGATCCAAAAAGGGAATGCGTCACCATTTGCAAAACAGGGGAGAGATCAGTTATATAAATATATAAACGTTGCTGGTTCATTTTTCATTTTATATACATTATGTCGTAGTTAAGTTCCCAAAATACAACACGATCCAACGACACCCCAACATACGTACATGACCCAC
>AWOL01S0029948.1:62870-75952 GCA_000715115.1 Nicotiana otophora
CTACCCGACTCATTCATGATCCAAAAAGGGAATGCGTCACCATTTGTAAAACAGGGGAGAGATCAGTTATATAAATATATAAACGTTGCTGGTTCATTTTTCATTTTATATACATTATGTCGTAGTTAAGTTCCCAAAATGCAACACGATCCAACGACACCCCAACATACATACATGACCCACTTAAACGTCTACGGAGCCTCTAAGGGTACAAAAGAGCAACATGACAATACCGGCAACAAGGCCCCGGCTATACCTCAAAATATGAAAACTTATATAAAGAAGGACTACATGACCCCAGGAAGAAATGGGGCTCACCAAGGCCGCTGTGATGAGTGCGAGGGAGAACACCACTATCTGCGATCAGCGCTATCTGCGATAGAACCACCTACATCCATTAAAAGATGTAGCGCCCCCGGCAAAAGGGACGTTAGTACTGTCGAATAGCACTAGTATGTAAGGAAAACACCAATCTTAGTAGAATGAACAGTGAAACAAAGAGAAGGCAGTCATAATAATCAATAAGCACTTCATGCAAAATACAAGAAAAACACCAAATAAGGATTACACAATTCCCAATTCAATCTTTTTATCTTTTTAGATTAATAATCTTTAGTGCCAAAGCCACAACTCATAATGCCACAGTGTTTTTACATGGAGTCTGGTCTCGGCCCGACCGGCTAAGCCATCCCAAGTGAGACATATCCATATCCACAATGTAAATCAATAGTTCCAACACAAATGCCACAACGTGTACGGCATGGCGTCCGATCTCGGCCCGATCGGCTAAGCCATCTCACTTGAGACATAACCTTTTCCAATTGTTCACTCAATTCACATCTCTTTCCTATATTTCATTACATGGCACAAACAGCCTCATTTATTAAGTAGTTCTTGGCACTTGGGCACATTTTACAATTCAAGTCTTTCCCTTTTTATTCAATCAAACAACGTCATGATTCGTGTAGATAAGTACCATCATACAAGGAATTGCACACATAAGGGAAGGAACTTAGAAAATCATAGATACGTCCTCAAATAGCATAATGACATGGTAAATATCTAAAACAATGAGGGAACATAAACCTTTCAACCCAACACACTAAGGCAAACAATTCTAGTAAGATCAAGTCGGAACTTACACCAATCATTCTGACACCAGGAGTTCGATTCTAGGAAGCAAAGAGTTAGCCATACATACCTCAATTGCGCTTCTTTAGACTCTATAAGTTTTCGGAACCCTTAGCAACCTCAATCTATTTAAGCAATATACAAATTGAACCCAAAATTAGGAAAACATTCATGGTTCTACTTCACTTCTTATTTTTCCCACACTCTTTATCACATGCATGCAAGATTAACCACTCTCATACCCATGAAGTATTACCCTAGTACCCCATTATAGCTATGTTTGAAATTAAGAGCTGGGGTGATGAAGTCTTACCTTTTAGGATGAAGCAATTGAGTGCTCTACTTGAGTATTTCCAAGCTTTGAGTGATGGATGAAGATTGATTAATGAAAATTAGTTCCTCCCTCTAGAACCCTCTCTCTCTCACACTAGAAATATCAGAAATGAGCTCAAAATAGACTAAATGGGGTGTTTTAATGGAATGGCGGTCGGGTTTTAAATTAAGAAAAATGGTGCCCTGACAAATGTTTGCGGTCGCATATGCGACCGCATAATGGTTATGCGGTCCGCAAAGTGACCGCATAAATGGCCCTCAGGGGCCTGAACTTACGGCCTAGGTATGCAACCAGTATGCGGTCTGCATACTCGTTCTGCGGTCGCATAATGCACCGCAGAACTCCCTCCGCAAAAACTCAAGAGGGATTATGCGATCGATATGCGGTCTGTATATCAATTATGAGGTCGCATAATCGACCGCAAAAATGACCTCAAGTTTGCCAAACTTACTGCTTCACTCTGCGGCCATTAAGCGGTCCGCATAGTGATTATACAGCCGCATAAGTGGCCGTAGAAATGCATTCTTCTGCGAAATATTTTCCTCTCAATCCATAGGTAGTTCAATCCAAAAAGTCCAAACCTCGGCGAGCTTGCAACCTAAAACCAGGAATCTAACTTGGCACCACGAAACCTCAAGTTTTTGGTTTACATTTAAACGGGTCCTTACAAAGTTGTTCCTCAATAATTGTTCTTCAATTCTTGCTCAAATTGTGGAAGATTAAGAAGGGAAACTCACTAGGTCTTCATCCTAGAGGTAAGATTCTACGCCCTAACCCTCAATTTCGAATTTCGTCTAGAAATAGGTAATGAACAAGATAATATTTGGGCATGAGAGTTATTTATTTTACATGCATGTGTTATTAAAGGGTGTAGGAAGATTGTTGAGCTAAACCTGGTAAAGATTGGGTTGTGGGATGATGGAATCCTCCATAAAAGGACCTTGAGACCTTATGCGCATCTAGTGTTTGATAAAATGCTCAAATGAGCTAGAACCATGATCATCTTCCTAATTTTGGTCCAATTTGTTATATTTCTAAAATAGATTAAAGTTGCTAAGAATTTCGGAACAGTTAGAGTGTAAGGAAGCTCAAGTGAGGTATGTTGGCTAAACCCTTCTTTAAGAATTGGAATTCCCATTATCCTTGTAAAGTCCAAGATGTTGATTATAAATCGAGTATTCCGATAAGTTTTGTGATAGAGTTATATGTTCAATTCGTGTTTCAAAATCTCTTATCATATTATAATATAAATTGTGAAGACGTTCCAAACTATGGATTGTGTATCTACATGTTATAATTTCATGTCGTGATTTATGTGGAAATTATTATGCAAAGTAGTGGAGAGATTGTGATTGTGATACACCTCCACTCGCATATTTTGGGGTGAGGCGGTATGACCACTTTGTGTAGGGATTATGGTACTGTGGGATTATACCTCCACCCGCATACATTGGGGTGAGGCGGTACGACCGCTTTGTGCATAGATTTGGTATTGTTGTTACACCACCACCCACATATATATATTGGGGTGAGGCGGCATAGCTGCTTTGTGTTGGTATTGGTATCGTCGATGCATTTCCACCCGCATACATTGGGGTGAGGTGGCATAGCCGCTTTGTGTAGGTTCTTGGTATTGTGGTTATACCTCCACCCGCATACATTGGGGTGAGGCGGCAGGGCCACTTGAGTAGAGTTGGGGTATTGTGCTTACACCTCCACCTGCATACATTGGGTGAGGCAGCGGGGCCGCTTTGTGTAAAGATGGTTACAGAGGATCTCATCTTCTATCATATAAATGTTATGGATAGCTCTTATTAAGCTTGCTCTGGATTGAACGGTTATCTATATTATTCTATTGACGCTCTAATTCATCATACTCATATTGTATTTCTGAATTCTTAAATTAGTGTTTAGTTTTCGTACTAGTACTATTCGACGGTACTAACAACCCTTTTGCCGGGGGCTCTGCATCATTAAATGGATGCAGATGGCTCCACAGCAGGAGATATTGATCAGTGATAGCAGTCCACCTTCTTCCCAGCTGACTTGGTGAGCCCCACTTCATCCCGGGGTCATGTATCTTTTGTTCTTTGTGTATTCTGTTTGAGGTATAGTCGGGGTCTTGTTGCCGGCATTATCATTGAACTCTTCTTAATCTATAGAGGCTCCGTAGACATAGTGTGGCTTGTATATTGGTGCTGGGAAAGACAAACTATGTTATGTTGTGGTTGTATTACTTGTCCTATTTGAGACTTTAAAAATGATGAAAACTATTGGTAATGAATTGGTATTGTAGACATGGTCATGTTTTTTTGTCTAATTAATGAAAATACATATTATCTTCATTCGTTGATGAGTTTGGATAGAAGGAAATCTAACAGGCTTGCTCGGTCGGGTTCACTCAGTTAAGCGCCGGTCGCGCTCCTCAGTTTTGGGGCGTGACAAACTTGGTATCAGAACCTAAGGTTTGAAAATGTCCTAGGATGTCTCGGAGCCGTGTCTAGTAATGTCCTTATTATCGGTGTGTTGTCGACCACATCTATAATTAGGATGCTACATGGGCATTTAGGAATAATACCCTTCTTTCATGTTCTTGATCGTGCGATAAAGCTGGTTGTAAGATTGTTCCTCCTTTAACTCCTGAGTTGCTCTAATTTTCAGTACATGGCACCTAAGAAGAAGGCAAGAACTGGCCAAAAAGCCAATGTCACCCCAGGAGTGGCAGCTGATCCTATATTTGATGATGCGGGTGAGCACCCAAGGGGTGAGGATATTCCCCTAGTTACCACTCTGCCTGATTCTACCACAACTGATCAGACCACACCTGTCCCTACACCTACTGAAGGTGCAACGGTTCCTCCAACTGATATTCCAGTTCTACCTCCAGCTCCAGCTTCCGATTCTGGTATGTTTGATGTTGATCTTAGGGGAGCTATACAGATGTTGACACATATAGTGGCTTTTCAGGCCCAGAGATCGAGTGTTGGGCCTTCTTCTTCTTATTCCAGTCATCCAGTGGAATCTGCTAGTTCCAGGGTGAACAAGTTTCTTCAGTTAGATCCTCCAGTGTTTACGGGTACTGATCCCGAGGAGGACCCCCAAGACTTCATTGATGAGATGCACAAGACTCTCCGGGTTATGCATGCTACAGAGATGGAGGGAGTGGAGTTGGCCTTCTACCGCCTGAAAGGGGTGGCCTATTCTTGGTTTGAGTTGTGGGAGGAATCCCGTGGGGAGGGAAGCCCTCCGGCAAGGTGGGGTGAATTCAAATATGCCTTTATGGATCATTTCTTGCCTGCCAAAACTAAGGCAGCCTGTGCCACTGAGTTTGAAAGCCTGAAGCAGGGTGGTATAAATGTGTGGGAGTATCATATGGAGTTTGCGCGCCTGTCCAAATATGCTATTCACATGCTGCTCACTACGGAGGTTAGAGTGCGCCGTTTTGTATAGGGACTTAGCTCCTTGGTTATTAATGAGGCCTCCACAGCTACCTTGAATTCCGATATGAACTATGGTAATATGGTGGCATTTGCTCAAGCCACAGAGACCCGCAAATTGAAGAATAAAATGGAGCGTCAGAGTAGCAGCAAGGCCCGGTCCGCAGGCAACTTTGATGGTTCTTCCGGTGGTGGTGGTGGTAGGTTGGCATTCAGGGGAGGGCCATCAGGACCATCCCAATCATTCGCCCAGTCTTCGATGGGTCACAGTTATCTGGACCCAGTCAGGGCAACTGGGGACCCCACCAGCAGGGTCGTCCCGACAGAAGGTTTCAGCAGCAGAGGCTCCCATGCCCTAAGTGTGGGAGGATGCACTGGGGGACTGCTTTATGGACCTAACTATATGCTGTGGGTGCGGTGTGAGGGGTCACATTCAGAGGGATTGCCGCTCGTCCCGCCGAAACATGGGCAGAGGTGCGGCGCAACCAGCTAATTCTGCAGCTACTACATCCACAACACCTCCAGCTCGAGGCATCCCAGCACCCGCAGGGCATGGTGCAGCTAGGGGTGATGCACAGAATTCGGGAGGACCCAACAGATTTTATGTTATACGGAGGCGTCAGGAATCAGAGGCTTCTCCAGATGTTGTCACAGGTATATTGACTGTCTAATCTCATGATGTGTATGCTCTTATTGATCTCGGTTCCACTTTGTCAAATGTCATACCTTATGTTGCTATGGAATTTGGGATAGAACAAGAACAACTTCATGAGCCGTTCTCTGTATCTACTCCGGTTGGTGAGTCTATTTTGGCCGCACGGGTTTATAGGGAATGTGTTGTCACGTTGCATGGTCGGGGTACCATGGCCGATCTCATTGAATTGGGAATGGTTGATTTTGATGTGATAATGGGGATGGACTGGCTTTATTCTTGTTTTGCCAAGCTTGATTGCCGAACCAGGACTGTTAGGTTCGAATTTCCAAATGAGCCAGTTATTGAGTGGAAGGGTGATGATGTAGTGCCGAAGGGTAGGTTTATTTCTTACCTTATGGCCATGGAAATGATCAACAATGGGTGTATTTACCATTTGGTCCAAGTTACGGACACCGATGCTGAGGCACCTACACTTGAGTCCGTGCCTGTTTTGAATGAATTTTCGAGAGTCTTTCCGGAAGATCTCCAAGGATCCCACCAGACAGGGAGATTGATTTTGGGACTGATGTGATGCCAGACATGCATCCTATATCTATTCTGCCCTATAGAATGGCACCGACAGAATTGAAGGAACTAAAGAAGCAGCTGAAGGACTTGTTAGAAAAGGGTTTCATCCGGCCGACTGTGTCACCTTGGGGCGCACTGGTCCTTTTTGTAAGGAAGAAAGATGGGTCACTGAGAATAAGTATTGACTATCGGCAGCTTAACAAGGTCACAATCAAGAATAAGTACCCACTGCCAAGAATATATGACTTGTTCGACCAACTGCAAGGTGCTAAGTACTTCTCCAAAATTGATTTACGTTCCGGGTATCACCAATTGAAGATCAGGGAGCAGGATGTTTCGTAAACAGCTTTTAGAACCCTGTATGGGCATTTTGAATTTCTGGTGATGTCTTTTGGGTTAACAAATGCCCCAGCAACTTTCATGGATCTTATGTATTGGGTTTTCAAACCTTTCCTCGACTCCTTCATGATAGTGTTTATTGACGATATTCTTGTTTATTCACGGAGTCGGGAGGACCATGCTGATCATCTCAAGATAGTTTTACAAACCCTATATCAGCACGCATTATATGCAGAATTTTCGAAATGTAAATTTTGGATTGAATATGTTACATTCTTGGGTCATGTATTCTCTAGTGAATGAATTATGGTTGATCCTCAAAAGATTGCGGATGTGAGGAATTTGCCGAGACCTACAACTCCAACAATGATTCGCAGTTTCTTAGGCTTAGCTGGGTATTATAGAATATTCATGGAGGGGTTTTCTACCCTTGCCTCTCCATTGACTAAATTGACTCAGAAAGCAGTTAAATTCCAATGGTCAGATGCTTGTTAAAGAAGTTTCCAGGAATTGAAAACAAGATTGACTAGACACCGGTGTTGATCTTACCAAAGGGTGCAAATGGATTTGTGGTATATTGTGATGCTTCAAGAATTGGGCTTGGGTGTGTTTTAATGCAACATGGCAAGGTGATAGCTTATGCTTCTAGGCAACTCAAGAATCATGAAAAGAACTATCCAACACATGACTTAGAACTTGCGGCGGTGGTATTTTCGTTGAAAATTTGGCGTCATTATTTATATGGGGTCCATGTTGATATATTTATGGATCATAAGAGCCTTCAATATATTTTCAAGTAGAAGAAATTGAATCTGAGGTAGAGGAGATGGCTTGAGTTACTCAAAGATTACGACATTGATATCCTGTATCACCCGGGAAAGGCCAATGTTATGGCAGATGCTCTTAGCCAGAAATCTATGGGTAGTTTGGCTCACTTGGAGGCATATCAAAGGCCATTGGACAAGGAAGTTCACCGATTCGCTAGTTTAGGAGTTCGTCTTGCGGACTCAAGTGCAGGAGGGGTGATTGTGCAAAATAGGGCTGAATCATCACTTGTTGTGGAAGTCAAGGAGAAGCAATACAACGATCCATTGTTGGCACAATTGAAAGAGGGGATTCATAAACATAAGACCATGGCCTTTTCTCTTGGCATAGGTGATGGTACACTAAGGTACCAAGGGCGTCTATGTGTTCCAAATGTAGATGATCTCCGGGAAAGAATCATGACCGAGGCTCACACTTCCAGGTATTCCGTGCACCCAGGTTCTACGAAGATGTATCATGATCTTAAGAAAGTCTATTGGTGGAATGACATGAAAAGGAAGTGGCGGACTTTGTGGCAAGGTGTCCGAATTGTCAGCAAGTGAAGGTCGAACATCAACGGCCTGGTGGGTTGGCACAAAACATAGAAATTCCAATGTGGAAGTGGGAAATGATTAATATGGATTTTGTGGTAGATTACCATGCACTCCTCGTAAGTTTGACTCAATTTGGGTGATTGTGGATCGACTCAAGAAATCAGCACACTTTTTGCCGGTTAAGGATACTGACAAAGCGGAACATTATGCTTAGTTGTATATCAAGGAAATAGTCAGGCTGCATGGCACTCCAGTTTCTATCATTTCCGATCGAGGGGCTCAGTTCACGGCAAAGTTTTGGAAGACATTTCAGCAAGGTCTGGGTACTCAGGTAAATCTTAGTACAAACTTTCACTTACAGACTGACGGGCAGGCATAGCGGACTATTCAGACCCTTGAGGATATGTTGCGTGCTTACGTTCTAGACTTCAAAGGTAGTTGGGATGACCATTTACCACTTATAGAATTTGCCTACAACAATAGTTATCATGCTAGCATTCAGATGGCACCGTTTGAGGCTTTATATGGAAGGAGATGTAGATCTCCCATTGGGTGGTTCGAAATTGGGGAAGCAGTGTTGATAGGGCCAGACCTCGTGCATCAAGCTATGGAAAAAGTTAAGATCATTAAGGAGCGGTTGAAGACTGCTAAGATTCATTAGAAGTCCTACTCGGATGTTCGTCGTAGGGATTTGGAGTTCAAAGAAGATGATTGGGTATTTTTGAAGGTTTCCCCCATGAAGGGTGTAATGCGATTTGGTAAGAAAGGGAAATTGAGTCTGAGATATGTCGGATCGTACAGAATCATTCAGAGGATCGGTGAGGTGGCGTACAAGCTTGAGCTACCACCTGAGATGTCATTAGTGCACCCGGTGTTTCATGTATCTATGTTGAAGAAAGTAGTTGGAGACCCGACACTTATTATTTAGGTTGAGACCATTGAGGTTAATGAAGAACTATCGTATGTAGAAATTCTAGTTGCCATTCTTGATAGACAAGTCCGAAAGTTGAGGAATAAATAAATTTCTTCTGTGAAGGTGTTGTGGCGAAACCAGCAAGTTGAAGAGACTACTTGGGAGGCCGGGGAAGAAATGAAAAATAAGTATCCTTACTTGTTTGTATAAACTATGTGACCTTTTTATAAGACTGTCTCCTATGGATTCTTGTATCGTTTGTTCAGTTATTGTAAAGGTGCTTCTTTCTAAATATATTGCTTGTGAGGCCACAGTTGATGTTGTTTTGTGTTATGTTACATCGTTGGATTATGTATATGTTGTTAGGATGTGTTCTGGGGCTCTCTGCCAGGTGGATAGGCATAGTTACAGGGGAAACTCTGGCGAAATGTTTGGAAATTTAGGGAGTTAGTCAAATTTGGGGCTGCTAATATGTGGTATGAAAAACTGAGTTGCATAAGATGCTAATAACAGATTTTGACCCTCATTCGAGGACGAATGATCCTAAGTGGGGGAGAATATAAGGGCCCCGTAAAATTTTAAAGAAAATAATGTTTCGTGGTGCCAAATTGGTTTTACATGTTGAGGATTATAGGCGGCTCAGACCTTTTGGGTTGAACAATGCACTGAGGGATAAAGGAAAATTTTCGGCAAAAGAAGACATTTCTGCGGCCCACTATGCGGTCGCAGAATCACTCTGTGGACCGCATAATGGTCGCATAGTGAGACAGGAAAGGCTTGTTTGGAGACCATGTTTATGGCGCATTATGCGACCGCAGACCAATTCTGCGGTGCATTATGGGACCGCAGAATAGGTCTACGGGCCGCATAATGACCGCAAACCAGGTCAGTCACGCCCAGTTTTGGAGGCCAAATTATGCGGCCGATATGCGGTCCGCATATCGATTATGCGATCGCAGACCTTGTTCCGGAACTTTATTTTTGGGTTTTTGAAACCTGACCCTACTTCGTTAAATACATGTTTTGGGCCATGTTTGAGCTACAATCTGACATGTTAGACTGAGAGAGAGTGCCCTAGAGTGAGAAGGTGTTCCTCAATAATTGTTCTTCAATTCTTTCTCAAATTGTTGAAGATTAAGAAGGTAAACTCACTAGGTCTTCATCCTAGAGGTAAGATTCTACGCCCTAACCCTCAATTTCGAATTTTGTCTAGAAATAGGTAATGAACAAGATAATATTTGGGCATGAGAGTTATTTATTTTACATGCATGTGTTATTAAAGGGTGTAGGAAGATTGTTGAGCTAAACCTGGTAAAGATTGGGTTGTGGGATGATGGAATCCTCCATAAAAGGACCTTGAGACCTTATGCGCATCTAGTGTTTGATAAAATGCTCAAATGAGCTAGAACCATGATCATCTTCCTAATTTTGGTCCAATTTGTTATATTTCTAAAATAGATTGAAGTTGCTAAGAATTTCGGAACAGTTAGAGTGTAAGGAAGCTCAAGTGAGGTATGTTGGCTAAACCCTTCTTTAAGAATTGGAATTCCCATTATCCTTGTAAAGTCCAAGATGTTGATTATAAATCGAGTATTCCGATAAGTTTTGTGATAGAGTTATATGTTCAATTCGTGTTTCAAAATCTCTTATCATATTATAATATAAATTGTGAAGACGTTCCAAACTATGGATTGTGTATCTACATGTTATAATTTCATGTCGTGATTTATGTGGAAATTATTATGCAAAGTAGTGGAGAGATTGTGATTGTGATACACCTCCACTCGCATATTTTGGGGTGAGGCGGTATGACCGCTTTGTGTAGGGATTATGGTACTGTGGGATTATACCTCCACCCGCATACATTGGGGTGAGGCGGTACGACCGCTTTGTGCATAGATTTGGTATTGTTGTTACACCACCACCCATATATATATATTGGGGTGAGGCGGCATAGCTGCTTTGTGTTGGTATTAGTATCGTCGATGCATTTCCACCCGCATACATTGGGGTGAGGTGGCATAGCCGCTTTGTGTAGGTTCTTGGTATTGTGGTTATACCTCCACCCGCATACATTGGGCATAATATTTGGGCATGATAGTTGTTTATTTTACATGCATGTGTTATCAAAGGGTGTAGGAAGATTGTTGAGCTAAAAATGGTAAAGATTGGGTTGTGGTATGATGGAATCCTCCATAAAAGGACCTTGAAACCGTATGCACACCCAGTGTTTGATAAAATGCTCAAATGATCTAGAACCGTGATCATCTTTCTAAAATAGATTGAAGTTGCTAAGAATTCCGGAACATTTAGAGTGTAAGGAAGCTCAAGTGAGGTATGTTGGATAAACCCTTCTTTAAGAATTGGAATTCCCATTATCCTTGTAAAGTACAAGATGTTGCTTATAAATCGAGTATTCCGATAAGTTTTGTGATAAAGTTATATGTTCAATTCGTATTTCAAATGCTCTTATCATATTACAATATAAATTGAGGAGATGTTTCAAACTATGGATTGTGTATCTACATGTTATAATTTCAAGTCGTGATTTATGTGGAAATTATTATGCAAAGTATTGGAGAGTTTGTGATTGTGATACACCTCCACCCGCATATTTTGGGGTGAGGCGGTATGACCGCTTTGTGTAGAGATTATGGTACTGTGGGATTACACCTCCACTCGCATACATTGGGGTGAGGCGGTACGACCGCTTTGTGCATAGTTTTGGTATTATTGTTACACCACCGCCCACATATATATATTGGGGTGAGGCGGCATAGCCGCTTTGTGTTGGTATTGGTATCGTTGATACATTTTCACCCGCATACATTGGGGTGAGGTAGCATAGCTGCTTTGTGTAGGTTCTTGGTATTTTGGTTATTATACCTCCACCCGCATACATTGGGGTGAGGCGGCAGGGCCGTTTGAGTAGAGTTGGGGTATTGTGCTTACACCTCCACTGCATACATTGGGTGAGGCGGCGGGGCCGCTTTGTGTAAAGATGGTTACAGAGGATCTCATCTTATATCCTATAAATGTTATGGATAGCTCTTAATAAGCTTGCTCTGGTTTGAACGGTTATCTATATTATTCTATTGTCGCTCTGATTCATTATATTCATATTGTATTTCCGAATTCTTAAATTGATGTTTGGTTTTCATACTAGTACGACGGTACTAACATCCCTTTTATCGAGGGTGCTGCATCTTTAAATGGATGTAGGTGGTTCCACGGCAGGAGATATTGATCAGTGATACCAGTACACCTTCTTCCCAGCTGACTTGGTGAGCCCCACTTAATCCCGGGGTCATGTATCTTTTATTCTTTGTGTATTTTATTTGAGGTATAGTTAGGGCCTTGTTGCCGACATTATCATTGAACTCTTCTTAATCTATAGAGGCTCCGTAGACATAGTATGGGTTGTGTATTGGTGTTGGGAAAGACAAACTATGTTATGTTGTGGTTGTATTACTTGTCCCATTTGAGACTTTAAAAATTATGAAAACTATTGGTAATAAATTAGTATTGTAGACATGGTCATGTGTTTTTGTCTAATTAATGATAATACGTATTATCTTCATTCGTGGATGAGTTTGGGTAGAAGGAAATCTAACAGGCTTGTTCGGTCGGGTTCACTTGGTTGAGCGCCGGTCGCGCTCCTCGGTTTTGGGGCGTGACATAGGTATTGTTTGGTTAGATTTGGGTCATTTAGAAGAACATTTTAAATGAATATTAGAGGATTGAAGCGGTTCTAAAAGGAGGTAAGTCTCTTGTCTAACCTTACATGATTTAGGGGTGACGTATATGCAAGGTGACGAGTGTATATACGTGCACTAAGGGTATACCATATTTGGGGTAATTTTGGGTTTCTTTATGCCTTGTTTGTGTGCTGGCTCTTCTTAACTTATGCTTTATTTGATTGTATGACTATGTTAGCCTATTTTAATCATGCTAGAAATCATGTTTTAGCTTATGACATATTATTAGGGCATGATGGGCTATTCCTGAAATTTGGATACACTTGTTTTGGCTGCAGTCATACTTTATGTCATAATTACTTATCCGCATCATTTTTTATTATGTCCTTATAAATTTTATTGGTTGTTTCTTAAACATATGCATACGCCCTTAGAAATGGAAATATTGGATGGATTGATGTGATATGGCACATTGTACATTTGAGCGGATTAATATATTTTCATGTAGTTATTGTAATATTGATGTGTTATGGCACGATGAATGTTCGTATGGCGCTTGGATATGGGTTCGTCCCTCAAGAACTAGGTGATTACCTATGTCACATAGGGCCCTATGAGCACAACTGATACGCGTATCAAGTTGAGCATGT